>CM008280.1:31522619-31611464 GCA_002319775.1 Fagopyrum tataricum
GGACACACTTTTGTGAGCACCCGATTGGCAGTCCTAGAACGAGGTATGAGACGCCTACGTTCGAAGGACATTCCTATGCTGAGGATACAGTGGTCGAGACGTGGACCTGATGAGGCTACATGGAGACTGAGGATAGTATCCAGAGGAACTATCCAGAGTTTTATGCCGAGATAGATGTACCAGTAGGATCGACGAGTAGATCTTAGTACTATCTTGGTGATGTTATGCTTATGTGCTTATATTCCATGATGTGTTTATTTTCGTACTGTGATGTGATGTGTGATCTTATTAGATCCTGTTGTGCTAGTGCGACTGCTTATAGTTGGGGATGGCTCTTTCCTCCATGCTATTGTGATGTGATAGGTTTAGCTGGAGATGGTTCTTTCCTCCATGCTACTTTGGTAGACCTAGTATTGTTGGAGATGTTTTCCCTCCATGCCCGTGGTTATGTTGATGAGGTTTTGGTTAAAGGTGTTTTTACTCTATGCCGTGGATAGTATAGTGATCTTACAGCTGGAGATGATGAGTTCCTCCATGCCCGTGTTTGAGGTTATAGAAAGAGTTATACCTCGGCTTTTGAGTCCGAGAGGTTTGAGGATGTTACAAGTTTCGGGCCGAAACTTGTTTTTAGGGGGGTGAGGTGTAAGAGCCTTAGCCTTTGGAGCCACTTTTGGCCTTAGCCGCCCCTGCGTGTGAGTAGAGCCGCCCCTGCGGCTCCCCTGTTGTTCCGCCCCTGCGGCTCAGGGAACCGCCCCTGCGGTTTCCGACGGCTGCAGCCGGTTTTGTTGACTCTTTGACCCGTGCTTTACCTTTGCCTTACTTCTTTCCTTGCTGAGCAAGGGTTTCCTTCTTCACTTCTCCAGCCCTTGCTACGTCCTCCTTGCTTCTTCATCCCTTCCTTTGATCTTGTGTTGTTTCTCCTTGAGTTTGGAAGAGTTGTGTGGCTTGATGTTGATGTTGATGATGGATGTGCGTATGTTGAGCTTGGAGGTCAGCTATTGAGGTGTGTGATCTCCCCCTGCAGCCTAGGACCACAACAGTGGTAAGTGATCTTGCTTCTTCTTCTTTCTTTCCTTGATTCCTTCTTCCTAGCTTAGGATTAGATGCATATTTTAAGGGTGTTGATGTTGATATGTGTATGTATATGTATATGCTTGGTTTTGGTGAAGAGAAGACATGAGTGGATCACGAGAATAGCCGAAGAGAAATCGCGGGTTCACGTTTTGCACAGACGCCGCCCCCGCGCCTGGAAGCCGCCGCCCTTGCGGGCGCTGTGCCGCAAGGGCCTGCGACAGCGCCCGCGCCTTGCCTGTGTTGCCAGCATCCTTTGTCACCGCGCCCGCAGCTGAGTTCTGCCGCGCCTGCGGGTTGCCTGCTCCGCCTCTGCGTCTCTTGTGTCACACAGGTGCGTCTTGTCCCGGATCTACCTAGAGTTAGGTAGATCCTTTCCTTTCCTAGTATGAGCGGGTTAGTAGCATGCTAGGTATGTGTATGAGGATAGAATGATGAGGATGTGATATATCTGTATGCCGGTTATGACTTTGAGATTTATGAGTTAGGATACGATCCTTATGGATCTCTTGGGTCTAGGTGTGACCCCTATGATGGATATGAGTTTAATATGTGTTGTGATGCCTTGTTTAGGCAGTGTTGATCTCCAGAGTTGGAGTTGTTGTGTTTGAGACTTCGAGGTTGAGGTAAGTCCATAGGACTTACTTAGCTGCTATCCATATATTGGATGTGTGCATGAGTGGTGTGTGTTATATGATTGATAGCCCGAGTTATGTTGATTACCTACCTATGGTTTAGAGACTGCCCATTGTAGGGCCGTGACAACTTGTCATTTCATCCCGCTGGGAGTCTTGAGGTTCTCTACGGGCAGGCCAGTCTAGCTCAGTGGGCCGGCCACCTGCACCACTCCCATAGGGTACACGGGAGGTGGGACCGGATCCCCACTCTAGCTGGCACTATTCCCGAGAGGCGAGGGTTATATTCCTCGTGTCACATACGTTCATATATATATATATATATATACACGCTTGAATGACTGGACGTTATAAAGATAATAAACTAGGTAAATGTGTGATAACATGGTGATGTGTTTATGATTCATTGGTGTGTGATTGTGCTTATGCATCTTCTTATATATGCGTATGGTTAGCTAACGGTTTTATACCGTGTTGCAGATCCTTTGCAGGTTAGGAGAGTTGCAGAGTGATCCAGAGGGGTGATCTGTTGAGGGCTCCGTACACTGGGTCGTCCTCGTGGGTTGGGATCTTTTGATCTTGTATATATTTGTTATGTTTTGTTTGTACTCAACAGTACTTTGTATAAACCTTTTGAGATTTATATATATCAGTTTAATGTTTTGCATTTAATCTATCGGTGCCTTGTTGTAAGATTTAGTGAACTTGTTGTCAGGCTAGGGTCAGGATCCATTGTGAGATCCTAGCCCAGTAGCACCTCGAGTCCTACGGGTTTGGGGTGTTACACAATTAACTCTACTCTAACATGATAGGGATCCACACATTGAACAAGAAGATAAATTTTATTGAACGAGATGAAAACAAGAATACTTATTGATTGATTATATATGTCGAGTCTATTACAATAACATAGAGAAACATGTTGAGCAAATGCTTATAATCGGAATGTGAGATAAATAAATGAACCACCTCATCGGAGTTTAAACATCTCTTTGTGCTCACATAATATCCTCTTTCCTTCAACGTATGAAGTGCTTATTGTGATGAACCTCTTCCTTAGGCTTGTTTCATCCTCATCTTCAAACCAACATTATATACTTGTTGGATGGTTGTGACATTGTTGGCGCCGTCTAATTGCACAAAATTTAAAATATGTCTCATCTTCAACCCCGACCCCTATTAACGCTTCATCTATCGATATTGTGTGAGAGTCAAATGTCCGACATATGCATGACCCCTAAGCACCGAGGGAATTACGTGGTTGTGCACTCGACAAACAACCTCAAATGTCCATTTATGTCCTTGAACTTGTGCCCCTCGAGTTCAAACTTCCATTAGCACTTCTTAGACATCTTTTCCGGTTAGTACTTGGTGGGGCTGAGCAGATTGCGGTTTTGTTGACTGAGCCACAATCAAACCGCATATTGCGGTTCAAACCAAACCGCAACTGCACTTATTGGTTACGGTTTGCAGTTCAAAGATTTCTAGTTTGCGGTTCAAAACCGCAATTGCAACCAAAAAATGTTGTTTGAACCGCATAAACCGTCATGCTATGAAACACAACGTATAATAGCAAAAGAAAGAAGAGACTCCAAATGTTCAATTGCAAACCGTGAAAGGTAACCCTAATCCTCATGCTTGCAAGTGCAAACTTATGATTTGCGAAGGGCAAGGCCGAACTCCGAACTTCCGACGAAGTGAAGAACCACTGGAGAACTAGCAAGAACTCAAAGCCTCCGGCCTCCTCCAATCCTCCTCAATCTTCAGACTCCTCTCCTCGGTCCTTCCCAACCCCGGTCCAGTCCTCGTCAGTCTTCTCAGCCCCCTCTGAACACCTCCTCCGAGTCCTCATCTCGGTCCAGTCCTCCTCAATCTTTCCAGCCGACAGTCCCCTCCGAACAGTAAGTCTCAACTATGTGAGAATGAGTTCTGATTTACTAATTTACTTCATTTTACTAAATGTTGAATAACTTGAATGTTGAATTGTTGATAGTTTGAATTGAGAATTGATTTACTCATTTACTCATTTTTTGGTGTGCGATGTAGACGTATATGTTGAATGTTTATAGTTTGAAATGTTGATAGTTTGATAGTGTGAATTCTGATTAGTTTGAAATGTTTGATTTAATCATTTTTCACGGTTTGAACCACAAACCGCAATATGCGGTTCAAGTGAGGTTCAAACCGCAACCATACCGCAAACCGTTGCGGTTTGAACCGCAACTGAACCACATATTGCGGTTGAGGCCGTTTGTGGTCCATGTTTTTTAGTTTTACGGTTGCGGTTTTTGTGGTTTTGGACCGCTGCTCAGCCCTACTTGGCACATGATCGAGATCATCATCTTTCTCCTTTTTAGGTTCTCTGTAATTATCACATGCCAAATGAAAGATACGAAACCCCGTTGATCCAACCGTGATTTGTTTATGACCAACATCATATTCATTGAGTTCGCCACAAACCGAGCCCAACTCGTTAAGGGCTCATTTAGTACGATTACCATGAAATCGGAATTGGTATGAGCAACGTTGGAGAAAGAGGTTACTTTTATGACCATTGAGCAACGTTGAACAAAGAGGTTCTCGGACACACTCATAGTGTAAGAGCCTTAGTCTTTTGGAGTTGTGTTGGACTTAACCGCCCCTGCGGGTTCTCTGTATTTCCGCCCTTGCGGCCAAGGAACCCGCCCCTGCGGTTTCCTGCGGCTGGAACCGGCTTTGTTGACCGAATGGACCGTGCTTTACTCTTTCTTCTTCCTTATACCCATTCCTTTGCTTGCTGAGCAAGGGTTCTTATTTCTCCAGCCATCCTTACGTTCTTCTTCCTCTCTTCTCCTTCTCCTTGATCTTGCTCTTGTTTTCTCCTTGGTTTGGAAGAGTTATTGTGTGGATGATGCTGATGATGATGATGATGGGTGTTGTTGTTGAGCTTGAGAGCAAGCTGAGAGTGTTGTTTTGATCATTCCTTCAACTTAGGATCCCAGTCATGGTAAGTGTTCTTCTTCTTCTTCTTTCTTTCTTCTTTCTCTTCTTTCTTCCTTTCCTTCTCCCTTAGCTTAGGATTGGATCTCTTAGGTGTGTATTGATGTTGGAATGTGTATATATATGTATGTGTTTAGATACTTGATGATGAAGACGTGAATTCATCACGTGAAAAACTGAAGAGGAAATCGGGGTTCACGTTCTGCACTGTCGCCGCCCCTGCGCCAGTGAGCCGCCGCCCCTGCGGCCACTGTCACAACGCCCGCGCCAGCGTGTCTCCGCGCCTGCGCCTGCCGTCATTCCGCCCCTGCGTCTTTCCTGTTCCGCAGTTGCGTCTTGTACAGGATCTACCTAGCTTGGTATTGATCCTTTCCGTGCGTCTAGTATGAGCGGGTTAGTAGCATGCTAGGTATGTGTATGAGGATAAGATGATGAGGATTATGATAGTGATATGTGTCGGTTATGGCTTTGAGGTTTAGTAGAGTATCGAGGTTTATGAGTTGGATATGATCCTTATGGATCCCTTGGGTCTAGGTGTGACCCCTTTGATTGATAGGAGATGTAATATCTCTTTATGCCTTGTTACTAGGTAGTGTTGTCCTCCAGATTGAAGTGGATCGTGGTTGAGAGTATTCCGAGATTGAGGTAAGTCCATAGGACTTACTTAGCTACCATCCTTATATTGGATGTATGCATGTGTGGTGTGTGATATATGCTTGATAACATGCGATGTTGATTATTACCGACCTATGGTTTAGTGATCGCCCATTGTAGGGACGTGATAACTTGCCCTTTCATCCCGCTGGGAGTCTGGGAGGTTCTCTATAGGCAGGCCAGATCTGGTAAACGGTTCAAGCACTCTCCATTCCCATATGGTATACGGGGAGGTGTTCTAGGCACCACTCCAGCTGACTATTGGACCCAGAGACGAGGATTATATATTCCTCGTGTCACATATATTCATATTCATATATATATATATATATATATATATATATATATATATACGATTTGAGTGTTGGACTATATAAAGATGATTAACCGGGTAAATGTGTGACATCATGATGATGTGTTTATGATTCCCTGATTTGCGTTTGTGATTATATATTATCTTATATAAGAATGATTAGCTAACGGTTTTATACCGTGTTGTAGATACTTTGCAGCTTTGGAGAACTGCAGAGTGATCCAGAGGAGGTGATCCGTTGAGGGCTCCGTACACTAGGTTATGCGAGGGTTATGGAGATTTTGTATGTACAGATACAAGTTTTGATTGTACTCAACGGTACTTTGTATACTCTTTTGATAGGTATATATTATAATTGATGTTTGGTTTTAATCTATCTGTTTCTTGTTGTAAGATCCAGTGAACTTGTTGTCAGGCTAGGGTCAGGATCCATTGTGAGATCCTAGCCCAGTAGCGTCTCGAGTCCTACGGATTCGGGGTGTTACAAAGTTGGTATCAGAGCCAAGTTGACAACAATGGCACTTGTAATCTATGATAAAGGTCAAATAGATAAATAAACAGAACCCGAAAGGGGTCTGACTTTTCAGAAGGTTTTGGTTTTGAATGAGTACAAATGTTTTGGGATAGTGTGTACGGGAAGCCATCACCCCTCTGAAGACCTCGACAGTATAGATATAGATATAGATATATATATATATATATATATATATATATATATATATATATATATATATATATATATATATATAGTCTTCTAAGTTAGGTTTGTATACTTTGCAGATGGTTCGGACTAGAGCCTTATCTGCAGTGGGACGAGGTAGGGGTAGACCCCCTCTTCCTCCAATAGGTAGAGGACGGGGTCGGATTTCCGCTGGTGATCCACGTGCAACGGAGGAGATTCACGAGGATCTTGCTGAGAGTGTCGTTCCTGAGACTGGGAACGGTGCAGCCGGGAGACAGAGATCACAAAGAGTCCAGTCAGATGACTCGGATCATGTCTCCATGGGAGAAACTGGTGGTGATCTGTACGGGGTCAGGTTACCAGTTATGATCAAATGAGGACTATGATCAGAGAGCGTTTCTGCCCTGCTTCATTGAGAAGGGAGAAACTGCGGGATTTTGTGGAGGCTGGATTTGAGGATGTACCAGTCTTTGAGGCTATCAGGAGATTTCAGGAGGAGCTGGCTTTGTTGGGTCCAGCTGCACCTCCTGCAGATCAGCATGTGTATCTCTTTTCCCGACGACTGAGGGATGCTACCCGGACCTATATGGCGGGATTTCATTGTGAGTCCTTGATGAACTATCAGGACAGAGCCTCTGACTATGAGCAAGAGTGGGTTGGGCAGAGGAGAGCTTCTCAGACCGGAGGGTCTGAGAAGAGACAGCGGACTGGGCAGACCAGTGGTACTAGTGGAGTTATTAGTTTAGGACGAGGCCAGAGACGCCAGAGTTACCCCTCATCTGCACCGGATGCAGATAAGGGACGATAGTGTTACAACTGCAGTGAGTATGGACATATGCGATCAAAGTGCACGAGGCCGCTAGTGACTTGCTTCACTTGTGGCAGACCCGGTCACAGAGCTGTCTTTTGTAGACGGGGAGGAGCTTCATCACAACAAGGTTCTTCTCCTGCCAGTGTAGCGGGAAGTGGGCAGAGGCCACCTCAGCAGCAGACTCAGGGATAGCAGAGAGTCTCAGATCGTCCTACTACTCAAGGATCTGCTCCTGGGTCGAGTAGAGGTAGAGGTCGTGGTGGGGGTACCACCGACACCAGAGGAGCTCAGGGTAGAGTTTTTGAGCTGAGGAGTGCAGAGGAGTCAGCTGCACCGACTGCTACAGGTACCATTCTGATTCATGGTTTACTTGTTAGAGTTTTGTTTGATACGGGTGCTACGCATTCATTTATGTTTGATGCATGTGTGGAGCGTTTCAGTCTAGATACGACTGAGGGGATACCCTTTAGTATAGGGTTACCCGATGGTGGTAGGGTCAGAGGTACCCGCGAGATCCATGATTGTCCCATCTGTGTAGGGACTCGAGTGTTATTTGTTGACTTCTTTGTCATGTCATTAGTGCATGAAGAAGTCATTCTAGGTATGGATTGGATGGATAGACATCATGCAGTATTAGATGTAGGTAGGAGGACTGGGACACTCTCTACCGAGTTGGATCAGATAGAAGTTTTCCGAGGTTGGGATCTTGGGAAGCCAGGCATGGTGATCAATGTGATACGTCACTACAAAAAAAATTACTTTGCGTCGGCACAATGCCGACGCAAAAGGCCATTTTCCGTCGCAAATTGCCTTTCGCGACGGCATTGCGACGGCATCAACACCGACGCAAACGTCCTTGACGCAAAAGGTATTTCGCGACGGGACTTGCCGTCGTATAATCATTTGCGTCGGCTGCATGACGTCATACCTCCGACGCAAACAACATTCTCCAACGACACCAATTTACACTATTTGCGACGGCGTTCTGTCGTCGCCAAATCTCATGTTTGTGACGGCTTTCTCCGTCGCCAACTATAATATTTGCAACGACCTTTTTCCAACGTCAAATCTAATATTGTGACGGCAGTGAGCCGTCACAAACTTTGTCATCAACTGAAACATTTGTGACGGCTCTTTCCGTGGTCAAATCCAACATTTGCAATAAGTCTCTGCTCGGGCTAAAACCTAATTATTACGGCATTTCCGTCGCCAATGAGGCTGTCGCAAAGTTTTAAAATCCGATATTATTTAATGCTAATACAACCAACTTGTATTTTTAAGCTTATTTCAACAATAACTGCTTCACATTGAAGTTTAATTAAGAAGATACCTATTATTTAGAAGCATACAAAGTGAAAATAAAAATATACTCCTCAATTTGAGAATTACTCAAGTAGTCAAACTAAATGTGCATATGCCTTAATGAGGAAATTCTTCTACAAACCAAACCCACATTACATAGAAAAGCGGTCAAAATTTAAGGGTGTTCATACTCTAATATCAAAAGATTAACTCAACTACTCAAGTAGTCAAACTATATGTTAGAGAATTTTGCCACAACCACCTCTTTTTGAACTCCATCTCTTTCTCCCACAACGACGTTTTTTGACCTATATCTCCAAAAGAATCATTTTGATGAATCTTGATGCACCCTAAAAGACATAGCAACATAGAAACAAAGAGTCTTAGTAAATAAAAATAAATAAAAAACTACATACAAGTTGAGAAAAGTTGCAAGATTGGACAAATTTCAAGAAACAAAAAACTAACCTAAGAAAATCAACAAGAAACCGTTAAAAATAACATATAAAGCACCCTCCTTTCGGGATTAGTATAAATAATAATGATCATAGAAGTTCAAAAAATCATTTGTTAACACACATTTTTATATTAGCAAGAAACAATAAACACAAACCAAAACAGGTTTAATATACTCCTCAATTTGTTAAACACACCCTTGCTAATGAATTCCAGTTTCTTAGATCAAGTGTCCCTAAAAAGGTTTAGTTTACTTATTATGAACAAATATCTTATAGTCTGATCTACACATTTCCTGTTGCCCTGTGGACTAACAAAAATATTATTCAGATGTTGTAGGGCAACAAAGGAATAATAAAAACAAATTTCACATTTTCTTACCTCATCACCACCAAGCTTTCCTTATTTAAAGATCATAGAAGAGGTCCCTGCAGTTTGTTGTTTTCCAAATTCCTGACAAAGATAAATAAGCTATTATCATACATTCAAAAGACATGAAATCAATGATTTTTCAGTCCTTAAGAGCTTATATCTTATACAGTGAATGAAGCCTTTTCAATTCTCCCATGCTTTATGGAACAGTTCCTACCAAACTATTATTCTGCAAATCTCTTGAGAAAACAAAGGAACGATGAATATTGATCTAAGATCAATTCTCTTAGTACAAGATTCATTCGACTTACAGGACTTGAAGATTGGTCAAGTTAGCCAGATCATATCCAAAGGATATAAGGTTGTTGAAACTCAAGTTCTTGCAACCATCCATTTGTTCATTTCTTGGTTGCTAGCAGTTGCATATCAAGATCACTGAATCAAAAATGTAAAGTACAGATAGAATTACAAATTTTCAAGATGTAACAAGCTTCCCAAGTTCACCAACTCTCCTTCTAGTGACGTGTTATGCAAATCCCTATGTATTGTTACACAAGTCATTATAAGTACTAAATTGTATATATTTTTAAGTGGCATTATAACTTTTTGAAGAAGAGTGCTTACATATTTTTCAGATCCAGCATGTCACCGAATGTGGGACTGATTGATCTGAAGTTCATATCAGAAAGCTACCTACAAACAATATTGATAAGCCAAGATTAATAGACTTCAGAAGAAATGGAGATGAACATGAAATCTGTCACTTACAATGATCTGACTATGCTTCCCTCGCAGAAAACATGATTCCATGGCTTGGGCGAACATGGATCATCCTGCCATCCCAAGTCCAAGCCAATTATTGTTGAATAACCTGCAGTGCTGAAACTGCAATGGAAAAAGAAGGATTAGCTACAAAGAAAAATCAAGAAGTTGACGGGACAAAAAGCTCAGAGTAGGAGATAATTTCACCTGTTATTGAGGACGTTTCAAGGAGAACATCAATAATCTCATATACTTCAATTGCATTGATCTGAGTATAGAAGCTCACATTTTGAAAAGTGATGTTCAACTCACTTGTTCTCTTTTGAGTGAGGTAAAGAACATTTACTCCTGATTTATTTACTGTGTAGTTCAATTTGACCAGATCCCCATTGATCAAGACATTAAAAGAAGGGTATTTTCGAAGAACACGAGCATAATAAAGAACAATGTAGTAATCTCCAATCTTATCGCCGCTTAGGATGGAGATTGAATCTAACGAAATTATTAGGCTCCAATGGACCAATAACCATGGATCATAAATGAAAATTTAAATTGACTAAGGTTTACTTACAGTTTAACGACGAGGGAAGAATATAGTGACAGCCGAAGGGAAGCGACTAGCGGGGAGTGGAGAACGAAGAGGTCATCAAAGAGCCGAGGACGCCGGAAGCACACAATCGCCGAGAGATGTCGAGAGATGCGGCGCCGAGAGAACTCCGCCAGTCGAGAGGTAAAGAGACTTTGCAAATTAAGGTTGAATTCAGACTTGAGTCTTTTTAAACCCTAACTAATTGATTGAAGGTTTAAGTATTTATATCTTTTAACTTTTGTAAAGCAAATAGGTAATACTTATTTTTAAAGCAAATCTTTAACTTGTATAATCTAATAATGTAACGTTTTTATTTATTTAAAAATATAAGATTAAAAATTTGTAAAGTAATAATTTATTCTATAAAATAGTAATAAAACTCTAAATATAATACATAACGTCTAAGGATTAGATTGGATCAAATAATAGATGTCCAAAAAGATGACATATGTTCTAAACTACACGGGTATTATAATGTTTGTGTCGGGAGCGTCTCCGCCTCCCAAACCCCAAGCGAGGGGTACTTCATCCCTCTCGACCTCCAAACTCGTTGATCGGCTATAGCGAGACCCCCATTCCGGACACGGGGTCTAAACCACTCCCAAACGGTTTGGGGACGACGCCGAACCCCCAAGCGAGGGGTCTCAACCCTATGACTGAATTTACGAAGTATATAATTTAAAGCATACAACGACCCACAAATGTACATTTTAAAAAAATAAAATGTTCTTCCAAGGGTCTAATAATAAAAACCTAAAAGTATTTCAAAACTATAATGGTTATAATTAAAGGTGAATTGGTTAAGTAACCTAGTACGATAAATAAGTTTTACTATATTAATTGTCCTCCTTTAATTGTCCATGTGTTTATTGGACTAATTTAATTCTAATAATAAATTAAAATTTATTTCCTATTTAGTTATCTTAACTGTTTATTTTTCACGAGTCTTTCATACTTATTGTATTTTTTTAATCTCGCTTGAGACCGTTTTTACCTTGAAACTATTTTTTTCATTGCCGAATTATTCCCGTAAATGAGAATTATATATTTTGTGTCAATGTGATCCGAGCGACGTCAAATTGGGAGAAAACTACCCAACGATTGAGCGATTGAGCGGAGGCCCGGAGAAGATTGAGCGGTTGAGTGACGCTGGAGGTTGGAAGATAGAGGTGGAAAGTTCTCACTTCTCAGTGAAAAGGAGTGTGAAACGAGAAGGGTATTCTAAGTATCCCGAGCGTCGAGCGGTTGTCGAGTGTCGGATGAGAAAGTGAGAAGCGGATGTTCAATTGTTCATTACATTAAAATCTAATAACTTAAGCACTTTTACATATTTATTAAAATCTAATGTACTATATCTTATTAAGTTGTACATGTATAAGTTGTACATCATATTATTAAAAACTATATATTAAAAACTTGTACATGTCTATCAAAATATAATATATTATACCTTTAAAGCTAATGAAAAAACTTTAACTTTTACAACTTCATTTATAAACATTTGTTCATTTAAACGAGATCAATTTCGAATAAAAGCTTATTATCGAGATCAACTTATAATCATATTTACAAAAATCTATATATTAAAATGCGGTCAGCTTATATTAAATGATAATTATGAACATTTGTTCATTTAAATGAGATAAACTTATGATAAAAGATATTATCAAGACTAACATGTACATGCATAAGTTTTAATTTATTAATAAAGATATAATCATATTTATAAAGATATATATCTTAAAACGAATTAAATTTACATTAAAAAAATTCTTATGAACATTTGTTCATTTAAACGAGATCAATTTATGATAAAAGATATTATCGAGAATAACTTGTACATGTATAAGTTATTAATTTGTAAACAAAGACATCCGCGGATATCCGTAGTTATCCGTCTTTTTAAAAACAGGATATCCGAATGACTAAAACCCCGATCCGGATCCAATCCGGTAATCCGGAAAAATCTCTCGTATCGGATTCGGACCGGATCAAAAAGGATATAAAAACGCATAGAAAGTTACTACTTTTTATTTTAAGACTATTTTTCCACCATTTTACCCCGTTTTCATCCATAATTGGATAGAAACTTACTACTTTTTATTTTAAAACCCAAATACATGCAACCGTGATAAACTTACCATGATAAAATGTTACTTTTGTACTAGTAACTTGCCAAAGGAATCAATTGCCGTCATTGGGCCGTCGCAAAAAAATCAACCTTTTGCGAAGACACTAATTGTCGTCGTACACCCGTCGCAAAAGCCACAACCTTTTGTGACGGCACCAACTGCCGTCGCAAAAGCCACAACCTTTGTGACGGCACCAATTCCGTCACAAGGCCGTCGCAAAAAACCCAAACTTTTGTGACGGCACCAAATGCCGTCGTTGGGCCGTCACAAAACCTAATCTTTTGCGACAACAATAACTGCCGTCGTAGGACCGTCGCAAAAGGTTGGGTTTTTGCGACGGCAACAGCTTGCCGACGCAAAGTGTGGTCGCCAATCTTTTTTTTTTGTAGTGCGTGCAGCGAGATTGATTGCACAGGGTTGTGAGGCATTCTGGTGTTATGCCATGAAGGATGGGGAGAGTCCAGCGTTAGAGGATATCCCAGTGGTCTGCGAGTTTACATATGTATTTGTTGAGCCATCCAGTTTGCCGCCCCAGAGGAGCATGGACTTTGGTATTGAGTTAGAGCCTGGTACGAGAACGATCTCGAAGGCCCCATATCGGATGGCGCCTGTCGAGATGTTGGAGTTGAAGAAGCAACTCGAGGAGTTGGCTGAGAAGGTTTTCATCCGTCCTAGCGTATCCCCGTGGGGAGCACCTGTCCTCTTCGTACGGAAGAAGAACGGATCGTTGAGACTGTGTATTGATTACAGAGAGCTGAACAAGGTGACCATCAAGAACAAGTATCCATTGCCTCGTATTGATGATTTGTTAGATCAACTTCAGGGAGCGACTGTGTTTTCCAGGATTGACCTGCGCTCAGGGTATCACCAGCTGAGGGTGAGAGAGTAGGATGTGCACAAGACAGCCTTCTGGACCAGATATGGACACTACGAGTTTGTAGTGATGCCATTTGGGCTTACGAATGCCCCAGCAGTCTTCATGGAGTTGATGAACAGCATATTCATCGACTTCCTGGATCAGTTTGTGGTAGTCTTCATTAATGATATTTTGGTGTACTCACGCAGTAGAGAGGAGCATGCAGGACAACTGAGGACTGTGTTACAGGTTTTACGAGATAGAGAACTTTATGCTAAGTTCTCTAAGTGTGAGTTCTGGATGCCAAAGGTAGCATTCTTGGGTCATATTGTTTCCGCCGAAGGGATCAAGGTTGATCCGGCGAAGATCGATTCAATGGCAGCATGGACGACACCGACAAACGTCAAGAAAGTACGTAGCTTTCTTGGCCTAGCCGGTTATTACCGACGCTTTGTGGAGGGATTTTCTGTGATTGCCCGTCCACTGACGAGTCTGTTGAGGAAGACTACGAGGTTCGTATAGTTTGAGCAGTGTATGCAGAGTTTTGAGGAGCTGAAGAGACGTCTGACTTCCACTCCTATATTAGCACAGCCAGAGGGCACAACTGATTTTGTGGTTTACAGTGATGCATCCAAGCTAGGCTTGGGATGTGTATTGATGCAGCGAGGCAAAGTGATTGCATATGCGTCTAGACAGCTGAAGACGTATGAGGAGAACTACCCAACTCATGACCTGGAGTTGGCAGCGGTAGTTCATGCACTGAAGATCTGGAGACATTACCTGTATGGTGCTACATGTCAAATCTTCACAGACCATAAGAGTCTAAAGTACATTTTCACACAGCGGGAATTGAATAACCGCCAGCGTAGGTGGCTTGAGCTGATCAAGGAATTTGATATGGAGATTATGTGTCATCCGGGAAAGGCGAACGTTATTGCTGACGCCTCGAGAGAAGGCGATTGTGAGACTGACAGTACAACCTCAGTTACAGAGAGATTTGGTTTGGTTAGAGTTGGACATCCAGTTTCCTGATGAGGATGCCCAGCTGAGTACTTTAGAGGTTCTTCCTGATCTGTTGAGTGAGATCCAATAGAAGCAGAGGACCTGCCCGACATTGATGAGGATCCGAGAGAGGATGTCCCGGGATAAGGCACCACAGTTCCTTATAGGAGCAGATGGAGTGATGAGACGCCGCGGTCGCGTCTGTGTACCCGCTGATGTGGATTTGCGCCAGAGGATTTTATAGGACGCTCACTGTACGCCTTATTCAGTGCACCCAGGTACGAGTAAGATGTACCAGGATTTGAGACGTTCATATTGGTGGGGAAAGTTGAAGCCCGACGTGGCCAGATTTGTGGCACAGTGTGCGACCTGTCAGCAGGTCAAGATCGAGCATTTCAGACCTGGAGGTGAGCTCCATCCACTGCTTGTACCACAAAGGAAGTGGGAGGATGTCACCATGGATTTTGTTACTAGTTTGAGACCGAGCAGGAGTTTTGATGCCATCTGGGTTATAGTGGACAGACTGACGAAGACGACACGTTTTATCCCTATTCGGGAAACGTGGCCAGTGAGCAGATTAGCTGAGGAGTACACTAGACGGATAGTGAGACTCCATGGTGTACCGAGGACGATCGTCTCAAACAGAGATGGATGATTTACCTCGAGGTTCTGTCAGCAGATACAGACTGCCCTGGGGACGAGTTTGCACTTCACTACTGCGTTCCATCCTCAGACAGATGGTCAGTCAGAGAGGACCATTCAGACACTGGATGATATGCTGCGAGCTTGTGTGTTGGACTAGGGACAAGTGTGGACGGATCATCTCCCACTAGTTGAGTTCTCGTACAACAACAGCTGGCATGCATCGATTGGGATGACCCCATATGAGGCACTGTATGGACAGAGATGTCGCACTCCGTTACGTTGGGATGAGCCGAGCAGTGTTAGTGGTTTGACACCTGATCAGATTCAGGATGATGTTGCTCGTGTGGCACTGATTAGAGAGAGGATGCTGACTGCACAGAGCCGTCAGAAGTCTTATGCAGATAGGAGGCGTAGACCCCTAGAGTTCAGAATAGGAGCCCATGTGTGGCTGAGAGTGTCTCCGACACGAGGTGTTAGACGTTTTGGCATTAAGGGGAAGTTGAGCCCCCGATATATCGGACCGTTCGAGATTTTGGACCGAGTTGGGAGTGCAACATACAGATTAGCTTTGCCTCCAAAATTAGAGGGTCTACCCTGTGTTTCATGTGTCTCAGCTGAGGGAGTATATACCAGATCCGAGACATATTGTGAGTTATGATGATTTGGGGGTCGAGCCGGACCACACTTTTCTTGAGCATCCGATTGCAGTTCTAGAACGAGGTATGAGACGCCTGCGTTTGAAGGACATTCCTATGTTGAGGATACAATGGTCGAGACGAGGACTTGATGAGGCTACATGGGAGATTGAGGATAGTATTCAGAGGAACTATCCAGAGTTTTATGCCGAGATGGATGTACCTGTAGGATCGACGAGTAGATCTTAATACTATCTTGGTGAGTGTTGTAATTATGTGCTTATATGCTATGATGTGTTTATTTTCGTGCTAGCTATGATGTGATTTATGATCTTATTAGATCTTGTTGTGCTAGTGCGATTGATGTTTATAGCTGGAGATGGCTCTTTCCTCCATGCTATTAAAATACGATTAGGGTTTAGCTGGAGATGGTTATTCCTCCATGCTATTTTGGTGGACATAGTATTGTTGGAGATAGTTTTCCTCCATGCCCTTCTGTTATGAGTATGATATGGCTAGAGATGGTTTTTCTCTATGCCCTTGTGATGTGATAATAGTTTGGCTAGAGATGGTTTTTCTCTATGCCTTAGATAGTATAGTGATCATGTTGCTAGAGATGATGATTTCCTCCATACTTGTTTTTGAGGTTATAGAGTAATATAGGTTGATACCTGATGAGCGGAGATGTGATGCCTCCGATTGAGAGAGTTATACCTCGGCATATGGGTCCGAGAGGTTTTGAGATTGTAACTGTTTCGGGACGAAACTTGTTTTTAGGGGGGTGAGATGTAAGAGCCTTAGTGTTTTGGAGCTGAGTTGGACTTAGCCACCCCTGCGGGGGCATTGCGCCGCCCCAGCGGGTTCTATGTATTTCCGCCCCTGTGGCCAAGGAACCCGCCCCTACGGTTTCCTGCGGCTGCAGCCGGATTTATTGACCGAGTGGACCGTGCTTTACTCTTTCTTCTTCCTTATACCCATTTCTTTGCTTGCTGAGCAAGGGTTCTTCTTTCTCCAGCCATCCTTACGTCCTTCTTCCTCTCTTCTCCTTCTCCTTGATCTTGCTCTTGTTTTCTCCTTGGTTTGGAAGAGTTGTTGTGTGGATGATGATGATGATGGGTGTTGTTGCTGAGCTTGAGAGCCAGCTGAGAGTGTTGTTTTGATCATTCCTTCTGCTTAGGATCCCAGTCGTGGTAAGTGTTCTTCTTCTTCTTCTTCTTTCTTTCTTCTTTCTCTTCTTCCTTTCTTTCCTTCTCCCTTAGCTTAGGATTGGATCTCTTAGGTGTGCATTGATGTTGGAATGTGTATATATATGTATGTGTTTGGTTACTTGATGATGAAGACGTGAATTCATCACGTAAAGAACTGAAGAGGAAATCGGGGTTCACGTTCTGCACTGTCACCGCCCCGCGCCAGTGAGCCGCCGCCCCTGCGGGATCTTGTCACCGCACCCACGTCTAAGTGTCGCCGCCCCTGCGGCCACTGTCACAGCGCCCGCGCCAGCGTGTCTCCGCGCCAGCGCCTGCCGTCATTCCGCCCCTGTGTCTTTCCTGTTCCGCAGGTGCGTCCTGTATAGGATCTACCTAGCTTGGTATTGATCCTTTCCTTTCCTAGTATGAGCGGGTTAGTACCATGCTAGGTACGTATATGAGGATAGAATGATGATGAGTATGATATCGATATATGCCGGTTATGGCTTTGAGGTTTAGTTGATTATCGAGGTTTATAAGTTGGATATGATCCTTATGGATCCCTTGGGTCTAGGTGTGACCCCTTTGATTGATAGGAGATGTAATATCTCTTTATGCCTTGTTACTAGGCATTACAGTTTGGAGTGGATCGTGGTTGAGAGTATTCCGAGATTGAGGTAAGTCCGTAGGACTTACTTAGCTACCATTCTTATATTGGATGTATGCATGAGTGGTGTGTGATATATGCTTGATAACATGCGATGTTGATTATTACCGACCTATGGTTTAGTGATCGCCCATTGTAGGGTCGTGATAACTTGCCCTTTCATCCCGCTGAGAGTCTGGGAGGTTCTCTGTAGGCAGGCCAGATTTGGTAAACGGTTCGGGCACTCTCCATTCCCATAAGGTATACGGGGAGGTGTTCCAGGCACCACTCCAGCTGGCTATTGGACCCAGAGGTGAGGATTATATATTCCTCGATTCACATATATTCATATTCATATTCATATATATATATATATATATATATATATATATATATATATATATATATATACGATTTGAGTGTTGGACTATATAAAGATGATTAACCGGGTAAATGTGTGACATCATGATGATGTGTATGATTCCTTGACTTGCGTTTGTGATTATGTATTATCTTATATATGAATGGTTAGCTAACGGTTTTATACCGTGTTGTAAATACTTTGCAGGTTAGGAGAACTGCAGAGTGATCCAGAGGAGGTGATCCGCTGAGGGCTCCGTACACTAGGTTATGCGAGGGTTATGGGGATTTTGTAGGTACAGATACAAGTTTTGATTGTACTCAACGGTACTTTGTATACTCTTTTGATATGTATATATTATAGTTGATGTTTGGTTTTAATCTATTTGTGTCTTGTTGTAAGATCCAGTGAACTTGTTGTCAGGCTAGGGTCAAGATCCATTGTGAGATCCTAGCCTAGTAGCGTCTCGAGTCCTACGGACTCGGGGTGTTACACATAGTTCGTCTATGGGCATTCTCACTAGGAATCGAGTGCGCCCGGGGGCATTCTCACTGGGAATAAGGAATCCCGATTGTATTGGGAGTGCGCCCCGTTTCCGGTGGAACTCAATAGCTTGTCTGATTGAATATCAATCTTGGTTGTAGGGTATAAGTAGGTATTATTAGAAAACTTGTTAGTGTATTTGGATAGTTATACAAATACTCCTAATGACTAGAAGTGATAAAGAGATATCAATTGTTAGAAATGTACTCGGGCTAATAAACTAACCACCCATAAAGTTCATGTTTCATTCTGTTTTTCGGAAAGTTCAGTTTACTTTGTGTAACCTCTCCCAAAAGTTTGTCACATTAGGATGTGTTTGGCAGGGAGTGTTTGTGCGTGTTAGTATATTTAAGGAGTGTTTTGACTCAAAAGAAAACACTAGTGTTTAGTGCTTTTTTGATCGGTTTTTGAAACTCTCATTAGAGCAAGAGTTTCCTAGCAAACACTAGTGTTTCATTATAGGAATCGACTATATTCTCCCTATCGATTATACATACTACTACACTAAATGCTTGCTATATAATCAACATTCTCTCACCTCCCATTATCAAATGACATGGGCAAACACGGGCAAACCCACCCGTCCGTGAAAACAGGCGGATATTACGCATAATGTAGGCACAACCGGGCCGCAAGCGTGTTCTATTTATTTATTTTCAATTTAAATATGTAAAATGTATGCAAATAGTAACCAAACCCGACACCTCAATATAAGGTTCAAATGTTTACGACTATTGAACTACTTTGAATGATGTGTTATAATTTTATTTATTTCATATCTAATATGTATTATTTTTTATTTTTTCAAAAAAATATATATATAAACCAGTCCCCGCCACGCCTGAAGCCTGCTTCGGACGGGTACAAACAAGACCCCAAGCCCGAAGTCCGGGCTCGGCCCGAGTCCGGCCCTTAAGCCTGTTTTAATTTATTTATATTCAATTTAAATATGTAAAATATATGCAAATAGTAATCAAACCCGACACCTCAAGATAAGGTTCAAATGTTTACGATCATTGAACTACTTTGAATGATGTGTTATAATTTTATTTATTTCATATTTAATATGTATAATTTTATTTTTTCAAAAAAAATATAAAAAAAAGGTCCCCGCTCGGCCTGAAGCCTGCTCCGGACGGGTACAGACAAGACCCGAAGTCTGAAGTCCGGCCCGCAAAATCAATAATTTTTTTCATGAGAGCCCAACGCGGGTCACGGGATGCCCAGGTGTAATCGTAAGACATGTTTGCTCGTTGAAGAAGGAATACCATGAATTAAAATCCGCCCTACTCACCTAAGAAGAAAGATGAAGAAGACGACAAATGAAAATGGTAATTCAATCATTCTTTTCTATTCCTCGTTGCTCAATGAATTTCGGATTCTCCTTGGGCTTGTTCGTGTCCACAAAATTGACAATTACTTGAGCATTCCTTGATTGATTCTAAATTTGGTAGATCTATGGTAGCGTTTAGGAACCAGCCTATGGTAGTTGAAGGAGCTGAAGGAGCTTATAAAAGCTGAAAAAAGAAACTGTTTCTCTAAGGTTGGTGTTTGACAAAGGTAGTTGAAAGGAGATGAAGGGAGATAAAGGTAGATAAAATTTAAGCATTTCTATAAAATGCTCGTGACAAGCTTATGAAAGCTGAAGTTAAAAATCGGACATAATTATCCTCACGTGTTGAATTCACGCTTGCTTCCCTATCTCCCAAATCTGTCAAAGGGTTTGTTTTTGCTCTATTTCTCTCTTCTGCCTATTATAAAACATCATATTTTTTTTCAATAAATTACACACCAACTCGGGACATATATATTATTGCACTTATTTTCTTATTTCAAAAATTAGATCTATTCTATTAGTTTTAAATAATTTATTTATACCCACCGTTCACAAATATTTTGTTTATAATTACACAAATTAAAAGGCCTAATACATTTTTTAATCATCTATTACAAGAATGTATAGTTTATTTACATGGTTATAATATAATTTCTAAATATCTATTAATACTACTAATATTATATTTTTATTATATTAGAACAACTATTAAATGGTATACACAAAATAATCATTACAATATTAATGAAGGGTTTTGATCAGGTCTTTCTTCCCAAACGCTCAACGAGCTAGACCCTATATCGATTATGAATTGATAGTATTTTGCTGCTTTGATTGTTGTCTGATTCCATTACTGTTGAATCTAGGGTTTATTTATCGCTTGTTTCTGCTTCGATTACTTTCTGCTTCGATTACAGTTGAATCCTCTAACGATATATGAGTATATTAATAAATCTGAAATCTGAATGTCCATGAATTTTTATTTTGCTGTCTGCTATGTTTTGATTATCAAATGCTTTGATTACTGAATCCATGAACCGAAGGAGGCGGCTTCTTTCCTTCTAGTGTATAGTGTTATACTGTTATGTATAGTCTCCCCACAATCTGTTATTTCTTGCTTATCTGTTCTTTTACCAAATCCAAACGTTGGATTCATGCCTTTCCATTGAATTGAAAATTTTGCTCGATTGGGGCTGCTTGAGTATTTCCTTGTTTTGATCAACTGATATTTTGACATTTACAACTTAAAGAGATTTTTACCATCTCTGTAACTTGCTCTGCAGTCGCAGCAACCCTGTTTTTGCAAAATACACTTGAAATTTTTTTTGTTTAGTTTGCAATACATTTCAGAAATCAAATGTATCACGTTTGATAAGTAATAGAAAACTATTGTAGACTTTAAAAACTGTATATAGAATTGCAAGCACAAAAACCGCATGCTCGGTTATATAAAACCGAACGGACAATTTCATTTTAACCTGAAACCGAACAATATCTTAAAAACCAAACCGATTTCGAAAGAAATGGGCATAAAAGAATTTGATTTCGAAAGAAGAAGGATTTAAGAGAGTTTTAAAAAACAAGGAAAGTAGAGATATTTAGAATGGTAGCTCAGATAAATTTTGGATAAATGTCTTCTCCTTGACCTTTTTAAAGGTCTCAAAGTGAGCTGGGTAGATCGAGTGTTTATCATCACCGCATACCAATTTCCAGGTTCAATCCCAAATCGAACAAGATCCAATGCCACTTTCAAATTCATCATTACAAAAGAGACTGAAGAATGGGAGCTCAGATAAATGTTGGAAAACAAGTCTTCTCATTAATCTTGTTTAAAGATCTCGAAGAGCTGGGTAATTAGAATTTAAAATCACTGCATCCCAAATCAAAGACACGACAAACAAGAAAAGTTCGACTCTGCTCCGAGTATAAGACGAAACCTTTAGAACGAAGATAGGATTCTGTGAAACTTGAAAGAGACGGCGTGGATTTGATAAAACCCTAGAAATTGGATTGAATTTGAATGCCCTGCACAGATGGGAATTTATAGTGCATTTGCTCGGCCCATTAAGAGGACTTCAACTGGGCCTTGAGGCCCAATTCATAGAATGTTGCGCCTATGACGACGCCTTTCAATTGTAAGAAGTTAGACTTAGACACTAGGAAGAAAACAAAATGACTACGTGCCATGGACACATATATCCCATACCCAGGCAAATGACCAAAATACACCAAAATTTTACAATATTTTCATAAACTATCCTTAAAATAGTAAACTACACAAAATAACCCACAACTTCATCTTTTTATAAATATGACTTCACACGAATAAGCTAAACAAGACTTATTTTTTTTAATAAATACGAATTCATAGTTTGCTATAACTTCATAATTTTGTAGATAGTTTTTGAAATATTACCAATTTAAAAGTTCTTGTCATTGTTAGAGACAATTTCTGATGGTAAGACGAAGATGTTTGACTGTTTCTTACCAAAATATGCCATTACTTTCGCATATATGAAACAAAAACATGTCTTGAAATACTAATTATAAGGATTAAGGAATGATCTCATAAGGCAGTCGAGTTTGCAGTATTCGCAGTACTACTGTATTGTTAGGGGTGGGCTGGCATGAATTTTAAAATAAACTTCATCCTAAAGTTGAGTACATCTACACTATTAATTATAATCAAGGGTTGATTTCTATTTACCATAAATACTAACAATATCTTTTCATAACATTCATTTTAGTTTGATTTCACCAAAAAATAAAATTAATTTGATAATATGACTTAATTTTATGGTTAAAGTGCTAAACTATGTACAACTTTTGTTAGAATATATTTTTAATTCAAAAAATCAAAGTAATGTATTAGTATAAATAAATTAATGGATTAAATAACTATAAGAATTAATTGTACAAAAAAAGGACGATTTTAAATGCACGGCGGAAAAATTCACAAATGACGGTTCCGGAAACCGTGACCGTGGTAGAAAATGGAAAAAAAAATTAAAAAAAAATAAACCAAAAAACAAAAGTTTTTTTTTTTGACACGGTCACGGGATCCGTGACCATGGGAATTTTTTTTATCCCTATATTAGTAAAATTTATGAAGTAAATATGTCACGGTTTCGGGAACCGTAACCGCCACGGTTCCGGAAACCGTGACCGTAGATTTTTTTCCACAGCTTACGGTTTTTGAAATCGTGACGGTTCCGGAAACCGTAAGCGTTGTGTACTTGTTAATTTTTACGCCGTGTACTTAGAAGTTCTGTTAAAAAATCAAATTATTGGAGTCAATCTACACCCTTAATTATAATTAAGGTGTAACACCCCAAATCCGCGGGACTCGGGATGCTACGTTTTTAATGTATGCGAAACCCGAAATGTAACGAATACAAAGTGGAAACTCACCGAGTCCTCAATACAACATAACCCCGATGCGAAAGTCTAAAACGTGCAATAACATCCACAACCTAAGATACGAACACATAATCCAAAACGTAACACAACCCAAAAACGTCCTCGTCCTATAATGTACGGAGACCCCGGTTGTCCACTCCTCCACCTCATTCGGCGGCGTCCCTAACCTACAAGGCATCTACAACCACGGTTTAAAACCGTTAGCTCATATTCGAAGCATTAGAAAAGCGGTGAAGGCACAAACACATACATATCACATAACATAAAACATGCAAGTCCGGTTTATTTTTAAGTCATATCCCGTTCTAATTCAACTTCGGTTTGTGACACGAGATCACCGTGGTCTCGCCTCGGTCCCTACTACCGGCAAAGAATGGTACGGATGCACCCGACCATCTAACCCGCCAGGCTAGTCGCCGAGAACCTCCTAGACTTCCTGCAAGGCTAGGCAAATGATGTCATCGCCCGTTATCATACACTTGGGCCAAAGTATATAAGGTTGGTGGTCCTAATTACCGTTTTAGTTGTTATAACATAAACACACACCACCAAACACACATCAATGCTAATACGTAGAATACAAGCTAAGTATGTCCGGAGACTTACCTCGTCACCACACTCAAGTCACCACACTCTTGCTTCCTTAAGGAGGAAGCCCACAACCTGCTCACAAGAGATATGCATATCAATACATACTCACTCTCAAGAAGTCTTAGACTTCACTCTAGTGATCTATGCAAGATCACTTAACCCTCAAGCTAGGAATGCATCCTAGGTCCCAAGTACTCACCACACTCTCCACACATGAACAACCCACAACAGTTTATAACATCACAAGATATTAATCCTCAACCAAGGAGGAACAAGCTAGCCTAGAAGGTCCATCATGCTCACATGCTCATATTCATCAACTATATCGAGCCTTAAGGGCTCCTAGGTCCACAACCACTAAGTGGCATTCTCAAGCTACTCTAGGCCATCCTAAGCATACTACTAACATGATTCAATAACAATACTAAGGAAGGAACGAAGAGGAAAGGAGAGGAGAAGCCTACTTTTGCAGAAACCGCAGCCGCGGAGTCAAGCTGGCGCCCCCTGCGGACACAGAAGCCGCCCCCGCGGAACCAGGAGCCGCACCCGCGGTGGACTTGCGTCGAGTGTCTGGCGCCGCCCCTGCGGCCGTGCCGAGCCGCACCCTCGGCGTGTTGAGCCACACCTGCGGCCGTGCTGAGCCGCCCCTGCGGCTGGCCGCTCCCGCGGTCGTGCTGAGGCGCCCCCGCGTGTTCTGTGCAGAACGTCGTCTTCTTCGTCTTCGATCGTGGATCCTTGGCTCCAAAGTCCTTCTTCTCTTGCTGGATCTTCTCCAAACACCCACCACTGGTCTTAGGCACCTCTCCTCGACCTAATCGAGCTAAGAACCTATGCATGCAAAGAGTTGAGCAAAAACTCCTCAAGATCTTCATCCATGGCCATGGATGAAGGAGGGAAGAAGAAAGAGATGATCATCCAAAGAAGAGAGGGGAGGGAGAGGAAGGATCTTACCAAACAGATCTGGAACCTCTCCAAGTTGTCCACAGTCCAAGAGTTGCAAAAGATTCAATCACAATGGAAGAAGAGAAAAGAGAGCCAAGGGGGGAAGAGAGAAATGGATGGAACGTGAAAGAGAAGAGAGGAGAGAGAGAGAGGGGACAAGGGCTGCTATGGGGAGGGGAGCTGACCTCTTGTCACGTCACCACGGAACGAGGGGTCGGAATTGACCCCTTGTCACTTCGACTCGGAACGTAGGATCGGAAAGCGGAAAAAAGGGAAAAACGACGAGTCGGCTCGGGATTTTAGAAATAAATCCCGCCACTCGGCACCTCGTGCCTGCGGGAAGATCTAAAAACGCTCTAAGTCCGGAATAAAATTTCCGGATGTTACATATGTGAGACCCCTACTCTTCCGGACCGAGATCGGACCATGGCCAAGATTGGCTTTGGCCGAGTTTAGACTTTTCCGCACCCGCGGGCATTTTGGCCGCCCCTACGGGTCTCCGCCCCTGCGGCTCATGGGATCGCCCCTGCGGTTTCCGGCGGCTGCAGCCGGTTTTGTTGACTTCCTTGACCGTGCTTTACCGTTCCTCCTCTTATTCTTTCCTTTCCTTGCTGAGCAAGGGTTACCTTTCACACTTCTTCCTTCAGCTTTCACGTCCTCCTTGCTTCTCCTTCACCTTCCTTTGATCTTGTTCTTGTTCTCCTTGGAGTTTGGCTTGGAAATTGTACCTTGTGGTTGATGTTGATGCTTGTGAGTGTTATGCTGAGCTTGAGAGCTAGTGGAGGTGTTATCTAGGAGCAGTTTCGTGCCTGGGCCACAGCAGTGGTATATCCTCCCTACTTCTTCATTTCTTCTTCTTCCTTGTTCTTCTTTCCTTAGCTTATGATTAAATGTTTGGACATAGGATGATGTTGGAATGTGTATGTATGTGTATGTGTGTGACTATGGAAGAGAGTAGACGTGATTTGATCACGTGAAGAGCTAAAGAGAAGCCGCGAGATTTCATTCTGCACTGTCGCCGCCCCGCGGCCAGAAGTCACCGCCCCTGCGGAAGACGTGTTGCAGCGCCCGCGCCAGCGCCTTGCCTGCGTTACCTGCGTCCCGTGTCACCGCCCCCGCGGCTGAGTGTCGCCGCGCCCGCGGTTGCCTGCGTTCCGCCCCTGCGTCCTTAGTTCACGCAGGTGCGTCTTGTCCCGGGACTACCTATAGTTAGGTAGTTCCTTTCCTTTCTAGTATGAGGAACTTAGTACCATGCTAGGATTCGGATGTTGATGAGTATGATATAGTTATGCCGGTTACGGCTTTGAGGTTTACGAGTTGGACTTGATCCTTATGGATCCCTTGGGTCTAGGTGTGACCCCTTTGTGTAATAGGATTGTGATATATATGTATGTGTGCCTTGTATAGGCTGTGTTGTCCTCCAGTTTGGAGTGGACGTTTCTGAGAGTTGTTCGTAGCGAGTTACTTCTGAGATCAAGGTAAGTCCATAGGACTTACTTAGCTACTATCCTTATATTGGATGTATGTTTGAGTGGTGTGTGTTATGTGCTTTATAGCATGTGTTATTATGGTCACCGACCTATGTTATATTGACCGCCCATTGTAGTGGCTGTGACAACTTACCTTTCATCCCGTAGTGGAGTCTGGGAAGTTCTCTGTAAGCTAGTTAGTTCTGGTATACGGGAAGGGCACCTACCACTCCATATGGTATACGGGAAAGTGCGCTGATACCACTCCAGCTAGCTATTGCACGCAGAGGCGAGGGTTATATATACATTCCTCGTGTCACGTATATTCATATACATTTATTATACGATCGAGTGTTGGACTTATTAAAGATAATAAACCGGGTAAATGTGTGATATCATGATGATGTGTTAATATTATTGACGTGTGTTTGTGCTCTAGCATCTTCTTATATATGTGTATAGTTAGCTAACGGTTTTATACCGTGTTGTAGATCCTTTGCAGGTTAGGAGAACTGCAGAGTGATCCGGAGGGGTGATTTGTTGAGGGTTCTGTACACAGGGACGATATCGTGGTTGGGTTATTTATGTTGTACGGGTTTATGTTTTGACTTTTGTACTCAGTAGTACCTTGTATCACCTTTTTGATATGTATATATATATATCAGTTTTATGTTTTGTTTTTAATCTATTGGTGTCTTGTTGTAAGATTCAGTGAAGTTGTTGTCAAGCTAGGGTCAGGATCCATTGTGAGATCCTAGCCCAGTAGCACTCCGAGTCCTACAGATTTGGGGTGTTACAACATAAGGGTTGAGATTAGATTTCAATTAAACATAAAAGGTAACAATATCTTTTTAAATCGGTATTTTATTCTTTAATTTGATAATTCGGTTTTAATTTGTATGTGAACTTGTTTCCTTCCTCGTATCCATATGTCCAACAATTTTTCCAACTAATAATGTAAGATTTTTCTCATCTAAAAACGAATCGGAGTATAACATATTTTCAACTAATGTGTTTCGTAAGGTTTTGAAGAACAAATTGAAGATGATAGTATTGCGGTTAAAATTAATAAGATTGTTGACATCTTAAGATGGCAAGCATATGATTTAAAATAAATTTTATTTCAGTTATATTGATTTAAACTCAACTATTCCTTTTTTGGCTATTTTAAGGAATTAAAAATTTTTATATTTTTATTGGTTAGTTTTTATTGTTTTTGGTAAATATGATTTTTTTTTTCTTCTTACATTTAATTCTAATAGTTATTTAATCCATAAATTTATTTATATTAAACATTACTGATTTTTAATTAAAAAAAAAAGATTCTAACAAAAGACACATTAAGTCACATGTTAAATTAGTTTAGCTATAAAATTAAGTCATATTATCAAATTAATATTATTTTTTGGTGAAATCAAACTAAAAAGATACTAATGTTATAAAAAGATATTATTACCTTTTATGTTTAATAGAAATCTAATCTCGACCCTTGATTATAATTAATGGTGTAGATCTACTCAACTTTAGGGTGAAGTATATTTTTAAACTTCATGGGAGCCCAACCTTAGTTAGGTGGATCATAAACTTGAAGAATGATGGAAGACTATATTTGACATTATTTCTTTTTTGAAATACTAATTATAAGGAAATTGTTAAATAAATAACAACAAAGATAATCCACTAAATTGTGTTGCTAATAATAGGGATAATCCTGGAGGTTGTCTTTAAAATTAGGAGCTAAACATGCCAGTAAATCCTTACCCACCATTTGTATGTAGACTAAGAAAGGAAAAGAAAGAATTGTAAAATTAGCTTAAGGAAAAGTATAAGAAAAGTTTGAAAGGTCCCATAATCTAACACCAGTGATCAATCCATTTAATGAGAGGAGGCCTTTAACAAAGAAGTGCCAAATTGAGCTAAGTAGGCCTCCTAATGCAAAATCTTATTTCATGTTTACCAAAAAGCAACCGTTTTTGATCCGTGGAGATAAGGGAAACGACGGATCAAGATCGATTATAAAGCCGAATATGAGTGAAGGAGAAGGAAGTAAGAGGATCGCAATCATTGGTGTTGCGAGCTTGTTCTTGGTGGCTATGGTGGTAGGCGTGACAATAGGAGTCAATAACGCGGATAAATCAACCAATGACAATGAGATTACAGCTTCACGAAAAGCCGTTGATAACATTTGTCAACCTACGGACTACAAACAAACATGTAAGAGTACTCTTCAAAAAGCGGCTCCTGACACGGATAATCCTAATGAGCTTGTTAAGGCTGCGTTTAACGCGGCTTTAGAAGAGCTTAGCGAAGTCTCCGAGAGATCTACCCTCCTTAAGGAGCTCCAACAAAACCCGAAAACCTCCAAGGCAGTTCAAAATTGTAAAACACTTTTCAATGATGCTGTTGATGACTTCAGGTATGCATGCATATTTTTATGTATCATGTATTGAATATTAATCTAGATGTGTATGTTGATTTTGTTATGTATAATTAATATACATATGCTTAATGTTAGGCGTTCGGTGGATCAAGTTGGGGCGTTTGATCTGAATAACATGGACAAAATACTATCAAATTTGAAAGCATGGTTAAGTGCAACGGTTACATACCAAGAGACTTGTGTAGATGGGTTTGAAAACAGCACTGAAGCAGGTGAAAAGGTGAGGAAATTGTTGAGTACATCGATGAAAATGTCGGCGAATGGTATAGCTATCGTGACAGGGATGTCCGCGGCTGTAGGAGAATTGCAACTTGATGGAGTAAAAAGCGGTAACAGGAAGCTCATGAGTTGGTATGATGATTTCGTGGCTGGCCATTACGAATTCATAGATGATGAGTTTGTTGCAAAGATGTCTAGGCAAAATCAGAAAAATAAAAGATCTTTAGTATCAAGTGAGTACAATGATGAAGTAATTCCGAGATGGTTGGATATGGACGATAGAAGGCGGAAGCTTCTAGAAGCAAAGACAATGCATGACTTGAAACCGGATGTTGTCGTGGCTCAAGATGGAAGCGGAAAGTATAGGAAAATTGGCGACGCTTTTAACGAAATACCCAAGAATGGGAACGAGTCTTTTGTAATATTTGTTAAGGAAGGTGTTTACAAGGAGTATTTGAGACTCGAGAAGTGGCACACCCATGTCGTGCTCGTTGGAGCCGGTCCTACAAAGACTAGGATCTCGGGGAACCTTAACTTCATCGACGGCACTCCAACCTTCCAAACTTGCACACTCGGTAATTAAATAACTTTTAGTTGTAGTTTATTTTTTATGAGAGAATTGGATGAGGTATTCACTTTTAATAATTTAAGTAAGGAGTTGTCTTAGCGGAGAAAGAGGATAAATTCTCAAAGATTTTTGTGAGGGTGACAATTGATACAACTTATTATCGGAGATTGTTAGTTAACTAATTTACCCTTTATGAGCATTAATAACTGTTGACCGTTTGATGTATGTAGCTGCTCTGGGTGACCATTTCTTGGCCAAGGACATTGGAATCGAGAACACAGCCGGTCCTAAGAAGCATCAAGCCGTGGCTATAAGGGTTCAAGCCGACGAGGCCATCTTTTATAATTGTCATTTTGACGGATATCAGGACACTCTTTACACTCACACATATCGTCAGTACTACCGCGATTGCCAAATATCTGGCACAATTGACTTTGTCTTTGGTGATGCCGCTGCATTCTTCCAAAATTGCACCTTCGTCGTGCGCAAGCCACTAGATAACCAAGCGTGTATCGTCACTGCACAAGGTAGGAAGGAGAGGCACGAACCTACTGGAATCATCATTCACAAGAGCAACTTTGTTGCTGATCCTGAGTACTACCCTCTCAGGTTTCTATTCTCTAACTAAAAAAACATCAATAAAAAATCATGTCTGTTTAGCGACTAAAATATTTTGTTTGGTATCGGTCAAAGGTTCAAGAACAAAGCATACTTGGGTCGGCCGTGGAAAGAGTACTCAAAGACGATTATCATGGAGTCGAGCATAGATGATCTCATCCAGGCAGACGGATGGTTACCATGGGAAGGTGACTTTGGACTTAATAGTTGCTACTATGGAGAATATAGAAACCAAGGTCCGGGTTCAAATATGGAACATAGAGTCAAATGGCCGGGCATTAAGACCATTTTGCCTCGCCGAGCTGAGAAGTTCATGCCCTTGGTCTTATATGAAGGAGATGAGTGGATTAGATCTTCCGGAGTTCCGTATATACCGAATTTGACCACAGATCCAACTACCTTTCAAATTCCACCGGGTTCTCATGATGAAGACCCCAATGCACTTGTAATAACATCAACTAAAAAAGGAAAAAACAAATATAAATCCAACAAAGAAAAGGATTCCAAGTCCAAAGACAAAGATTTTGATGAATCTAAGTCCAAGTCCAAAGACGAATCTTCTGATGAATCTAAGCACAAGTCCAAAGACGAATCTTCTGATGAATCTAAGCACAAGTCCAAAGACAAATCTTTTGATGAATCTAAGTCCAAAGACAAATTTTCAAAGAAAGAACCTACATCTAATTCATCACCGAAAACTATAACACCTGGATCTTCAAATGTCATATCGACAACTGCATCTCTATCTTCACCGGCGATTTCTCCTCTTGCTGCAACTCCAGCTCTAGCTCCAACCCCAACTATATCAGAGCTAACCCAAGGTTCAAGTGCACCAAGTGAAAGTCCGTCATCATCAACAATGGGGATCAACTTTCAAAGAAAGCTCATGCAAGAAGAGTCTCCAACTAGTACACCAACCGAGAGCACTTCATTATTAGCCACACTCAAAAGGAAGCTAACGCAAAGCGATACCCCTTCTTCATCGATGTTTAGCTTCAATAATTTTCTAACAACTACACCAAGTGAACGTCCATCGTTTTTGGTAAACCTTGAAAAGAAGTTGATGCAAACAAACGAGCCCAACGACGTTGAACCCGACGATGATGACAGCGAAGACCATGACAAGAATGTGAGCTCTGCTGATGCAACCTTTACCAAATTCTTGGAGGATATTCACCTCAAAACAAGATCAGACATGAGTGTAGATGTAGTTGAAGCCCCAAGTCCCGGTCCATCAATAAACGACATGTCATCTAAATTCAAGGATCAAGCCGAAGCCTCGAGCCCCGGTCCATCAACATCAAACATGTTATCCAAATACAAGAATCAAGTCCTAAGCCCAGGTCCATCAACATCGAACATGTTATCAAAATACCACATGAACGGATCCCCAGGGCCATCCCCACCGGAAATGAAGAAAGCCATGAGCTCAATCGACAAAATGGTCAAAGGCTTACACTTAGGAGGAACAAAAAACTTGGAAATTGAATCAACCCAAATCCCCACAAGGGTAAAGGACCTCGAGAGAGAGCTAGACGAAAATATAAGCAACAAAGAAGGCGAAGCTACGGCTAAGCAAAACGACCCAAACGCTGCAATGGCTCAACTAGCTTCATCGCCGGAGTTTGCTAAATCAATGGCTGAAGCCAACAAGAACGGAACAAGTATCAACCAAACAACGTTATCAAGTGCACCTGGTGCAAGTCAATTACTTTCACAATTTGGCTTAAATTCGACATCTGCCCCTAAGTCATCGTCGGGATCGGCTGCAGAAAAGCCTCCGGAAGCGAAGACATCTGGGTCCAATCCCACCTATGAGATTCGTCTCGGCTTTACTTTGATTGTTGTTTTGATTGTTTTCTTCTTTTGAGTTTCAAATATTTTTACTGGGTCTTTTTTGACTATGTTGCACGCGGAGTTGTGTAAATACTATTTCACATTTATTTATTATTTTATTGTTTAAGGAATGTAAGAGTATTATTTACTTTTTTTTTTTTGAAATAACATAGTGGTAATATTATGGAGCATTTTAATTACTATTTTTTTTATGTGAAAGATATAAATAATTGAATAATTATATATAAACATGTTAATATCCGTTTGATATCGTTTTCTTACGCGAACCAATTATGAAAGAATCGGTTGTTGCATAACTTGTAATCTTGTATGTATTTTATCTTATCTTATATATATTATAGGAGTAGCACTCCTTGCCACGTGTCACACAGAAAATTGTTAATTGTCACGTGTCATTTCAGCATTTAACTTGGCTCCAAAATTTTTAATTAAGTTTTTATTTATCTTATATATTTTGTTGATTATTAAAAAGAAATTAATGCTAACAGATATTAAATTTTAGAATCTTATATATTTGATTTTGATATAAAAAAAATTGAGTCAACCAATTGCATAAAATTATTTGCATTTGATTTCTTTTTTACTTCAAGAAAAATATAACGACAATTTTAAATTTCTAATTTATAATTCCTTATCCATAAATGATACTTACCTAATTAATTTAAACAATATCTGAATATTTAACAAATACTTTTTTTGTTTATAAATAAATTATTTTCTACTCTTATACTCACACTATTTCATCAAGATGGGTTACTAAATGAGTATTATTTACTTTAATATTTTATTATTTTGTTGTCTAAGAATTAAGTCAACCAATTGGACCAATTATATATTCAAATGTATATATAATTATTATAAAATAATATCTAACTATTTTATGTCAAGACAATATAATATTTTATGCATAAAAACTCAATGAAATATATTAAAAAGATAAATTTATCGAATCCCGTGCAAGACACGGGTAATACACTAGTTTAGTAGTGTGGGTAAATTAAAAAAAATATGAAAAGTATGGAAAGTATATCAATCATTTCGTGTATCAACTTGTTCGAATCGCCAATTGCCTCAATATGTAGTCTTTCTTATTATATTTTTTCTATTGGCGTACATGTCATTATAAATAATTAAATATTTCAACTAGGGTAAAGGTAGTAACAACTAACATAAAATAATAATAAGTATTAAAGGAGATACTTTATTTGCCACATGTCAACGCTACAATTTACGCAGCTCCCAATATTATTTTAAAAATCTACTTTTAAAAATCAAGAATTTTGCTATTTATAAATTCAAATCTTAATAATTTTTAAATCCGTAAATTAATTGATAATTCCAATCTTATCTTAACCATTGTAATTTGCAAATCTTCTTAAACAAGCTTCTTTTGAAAATAATCTGCACTAACTATATTATAATTATAATTTTCGACAAGATTTGTTTTATATGATATAAATATAACTTGAATTTGTTACTGTATTATATGTATAATAAAAGATATTTAAATTTATAGTGAATAACTAATATTATGCTATAAAGAAAATTATTTTTATTCAAATATTTAAAATAAATTTTAAATCACGTCCCGTGCACTGCACGGGTAATACACTAGTTATTATAATGGAAAGACAATATGCTCTCCCTCAAAGGAAGAAACACTCTAATCAAAACCAATATGTCACCAAAACCTATTTTCACAATGCAAAGTTTCTTTCTTCCCAACAATATTCATGATCAACTAGACGAAAACTTGTAAGGACTTATTTTGGACAAAGGAGACAAACATAGACCCCGAATAAACTAGAATGATGTTTGCAAACCTAAAAACTAGGGCGGCTTTAGTATGAGGAAATCTAAAGACAAACAAAGCCCTACAAATAAAGCTCGTGTGAAAAATTCTTGCAGAATCAAATAACTATTGGGTCAAAATTATTAAAAATAAAATACTTAAAAACATCATCTTCTAAGTTACCGGAAAAAAGGACCAACTTCTTGACAATGTAATAATTTATCTAAGCTTCTTATTGAATTTAAACAAGGCCTCCAATGTAGATGACGACTCATCCATTAAATTTTGGCTTGACAATTGGATTTTTGAGAAGCCACTAATTTCTTTTGCTAGTAACAAAAACAACATTAAAACCACAAAATCATTTAATCAGTTAATCAATGAAGCAAAACATTTGGACATTGTCAAAAAAGAAGAATTAAGTTTGTAAATATAGATGAACTTTTAAAAACAATAACCAACTTAATCATCCCAAAAAAATATTTCCTAGATAATTTATATTGGAAAAAAGTGTTCCCACTTGAGCATACCTTCTAATTGGATGATTTTCTACGAGTTCTTATTTTTTTTAAATCTTTTTGAAGAAAATAAAAAGTGTTCCCACTCGAGCATACCTTCTAATTGGATGTGGACACTTGACACTCAAGATAAAATAAAGAACTTTCTTTGGAGAGTTGTCTTGAACGGAATTTCCACAAAAGAAAAACGTGATGAAAGAAGATTGGTTGTTACAATGCATTGTGAATTTTGCAACCATCACAAATAAGATCTTCACCTCATTCTTTTCAAATACCCTTACACAAAGCAACTAACTAACGACATTGACCCAAAGCTATCATATAATCAACACAAAACTATGACATTAGAAAACCAAACACATGTTTGCAAAATCTAAAACAAAATATGGGACTATGAACACGTCTAAACTTGCGACGATCTAGTGGAGCATCTAGTTTTCAAGAAATAAAATAATCTTTCAAAATGAAACGGGTCGAACCGTCCAAAGTACCACTGAGTTTATTAAATTCCTATTACAATCATGGTTCAACAACCATAATTTGGACTACAAACCATAAGCAAAAAATAAAAAAAAATAAAAAACAAATCCCCTAGAAGGAAAAAATAACATTAAATGGAATAAACATGTTGCTACATTCGCCCAACTCAACTTTGATAGTTCAAAGCTCTACTTTGGTGATAATTTGTTTGGACATGTTATCACGAATCGTCATGGAAATATTATTTCCCTTGACGTTGAGAAATTAAAAAACAAAATAATCATGGGTGCCGAAGCCCTTGGTTTTTACCATGACATTCAAAAAGCAATCAATCTCAAAATTGACAACATTATCATTGAGGGTGACAATCTTAACATCATTAATGTCATCAATGGATCTTGACAACGCCAATAGAAAATTGAAATGTTAATTGCTGACATTCTTATTGAACTGAAAAAGTTCAAGTCAATTCACATTAAGCACATTTTTAGAGAAATTAACGGAGTTGCTGACAAACTTGCGCACTTGCCAACCTTGGACACTTTCCTCCACCGTTTGACTTTTGTGCATACCATAAACTTTATGTTCTCATCCGCAAGGATGCTATATGATAAACTACTTCTCATAACTGATCCTTCCTAATTCCTTCCCTCTTTCAAAAAAAATGGTAAATGTAGTGGTTGTATCTTAAGTATGAAGTATGAAAGAAATATGCACATAATCGAATCCGAATACATTACACATCTTTTCATTTGACTTTACTTTAATTAGATAGTTCCCTATAACTTTTATTTATTTATTTGTAAGTTGTAATTGAACTTGAGATTCATGTAAGAGCCTTAGTCTTTCGGACCGAGACTTGACCTTAACCGAGATTGGCTTTGGCCGAGTTTAGCCTTTCCGCACCCGCGGGCATGACTGCCGCCCCTGCGGGTTTCCGCCCCTGCGGCTCAGGGAACCGCCCCTGCGGTTTCCGGCGGCTGCAGCCGGCTTTGTTGACTCCCTTGACCCGTGCTTTCCCATTTGCCTTACTTTCTTCTTTCCCTTGGCTGATCAAGGGTTACTTCTTCACTTTCCATCCAGCCTTCACGTCCTCCTTGCTTCTCCTTCATCCTTCGTGAGCTTAAGTTTGGTTTCCTTAAGAGTTGGAAGAGTTTTGTGTGGCTTTTGTGGTGGTTGATGAGCTAATGTGTATGCTGAGCTTGGAAGCCAACTACTGAGGTGTTTGATCTTTCCCTACAGCCTAGGACCACAAAGGTGGTAAGTGTTCTTGCTTCTCCTTCTTTCTTTCCTTTGTTTCTTCCTTCCTTAGCTTAGGATTAGATGTTTTGATCATAGATTAATGTTGGTTTGGGTATGGATATGTATGTGTGTGATTTTAAATGAGAGAAGACGTGATTTGATCACGTGAAGAGCCAAAGAGAAGCCGTGGGTTCACGTTCTGTACAGACGCCGCCCCCGCGCCTAGAAGCCGTCGCCCCTGCGGAAGTCGTGCCGCAACGCCAACGTCAGCGCCTTGTCTGCGTTGCCTGCGTCCCGTGTCACCGCGCCTGCGGCTGATCCCTGCCGCGCCTGCGGGTTCTCTACTCCGCTCCTGCGTCCCTTGATCACGCAGGTGCGTCTTGTCCCGGGACTACCCATAGTTGGGTAGCTCCTTTCCTTTCCTAGTATGAGGGAACTAGTACCATGCTAGGTATCGGATGTTGATGAGTATGATATAGATATGCCGGTTACGGCTTTGAGGTTTAGTTTTATAGAGGTTTACGAGTTGGATATGATCCTTATGGATCCCTTGGGTCTAGGTGTGACCCTTTGTGTGATAGTAGATTGATATGTATATATGTATGCCTTGTATAGGCCGTGTTGTCCTACAGAATGGAGTGGACGTATCTGAGAGTTGATCTTAGTTGGGATTACTTCCGAGACTGAGGTAAGTCCATATGACTTACTTAGCTGCCATCTCTATATTGGATGTTGCATGAGTGGTGCATGTTTATGCTTGCTAGCATGTGATACTGTTATTACCGACCTATGGTTTAGTGACTGCCCATTGTAGGGCGTGACAACTATCCTTTCATCCCGCTGGGAGACTGGAGGTTCTCTACGGGCAGGTCAGTCCTGGATTGTGGGTGTAACACCCCGAATCCGTAGGACTCGAAGTGCTACTGGGTTAGGATCTCACAATGGATCCTGACCCTAGCCTGACAACAATTTCACTGAATCTTACAACAAGGCACCAACATATTAAATATAAAACATGAAACTGATATAAAAGTATCAAAAGGTTTATACAACACTGTTGAGTACAATCAAAACAGAAATCCGTACAATATGAATAACCCAAAATCCCACGATGTCACCCAGTGTACGGAACCCTCAGCAGATCACCCACTCTGGATCGCTCCGCAGTTCTCCTAACCTGCGAGGGATCTACAACACGGTATAAAACCGTTAGCTAACCATACACATATATAGCATGAACATAAGCACAATCACATATCAGGAATAATAAACACTTCAGCATGATATCAAACATTTACCCGATTTATTATCTTTACTAAGTCAAATCACTCAATCGTATAAATAGATATATATGAAGATAGGTGACACGATGAATATAATCCTCGCCTCTGAGTACAATAGCCAGCTGGAGTAGTATTAGCACACCTCCCGTGTACCCTATGGGAGTGGTGAGGGTCCTTCCCGTATACCAGATCTGGCATGACTATAGAGAACCTCCTAGACTCCACGACGGGATGAAAGGGAAAGGTTATCACGGCCACTAAAATGGCAGTCAATATAATATAAGTCGGTAAGTAACCATATCACATGCTACAAAGTATAAACACGCACCACTCATGTAACATCCAATATAGAGATGGCAGCTAAGTAAGTCCTATGGACTTACCTCAATCTCGGAAGTAATCCCAACTATGATCAACTCTCACTCAGGTCCACTCCAAACTGTAGGAAAACACGGCCTATACAAGGTCCTTGATCAGCTCTAGCCACCTACGCTGGCGGTTATTCAATTCCCGTTGCGTGAAAATATACTTCAGACTCTTATGGTCTGTGAAGATCTGACATGTAGCACAATACAGGTAATGTCTCCAGATCTTCAGTGCATGAACTACCGCTGCCAACTCCAGATCATGAGTCGGGTAGTTCTCCTCATATGTCTTCAACTGTCGAGACGCATAAGCAATAACTCTGCCTTGCTGCATCAGAACACATCCCAAGCCTAGCTTGGATGCATCAATGTAAACCACAAAATCCTCAGTACCCTCTGGCTGTGCCAAAATAGGAGCAGAAGTCAAACGCCTCTTCAACTCCTCAAAACTCTGTCTGCATTGATCAGACCACACAAATCTGGTAGTCTTCCTCAGCAAACTCGTCAGTGGACGGACAATCACAGAAAAACCCTCCACGAAGCGTCTGTAATAACCGGCTAGGCCAAGGAAACTACGTACTTCCTTGACGTTCGTCGGTGTAGTCCATGCTGCTACTGCCTCAATCTTCGCTGGATCCACCTTGATCCCCTCAGCTGATACTATATGACCCAGGAATGATACCTCTGGCATCTAGAACTCACACTTAGAGAACTTAGCATAAAGTTCTCTATCCCGCAAAACCTGCAATACAGTCCTCAGATGTCCTGCATGCTCCTCTCCACTGCGAGAGTATACCAGAATATCATCAATAAAAACCACCACAAACTGATCCAGGAAGTCGATGAAGATATTGTTCATCAACTCCATAAAGACGGATGGGGCATTCGTAAGCCCAAATGGCATCACTACAAACTCGTAGTGGCCATATCTGGTCTGGAATGTTGTCCTATGCACATCCTACTTCCTCACCCTCATCTGGTGATACCCGGAACGCAGATCAATCCTGGAGAACACAGTCGCTCCTTGTAGCTGATCTAACAAATCATCAACACGAGGCAGTGGATACTTGTTCTTGATGGTCACCTTGTTCAGCTCTCTGTAATCTATGCATAACCTCAGTGATCCGTCCTTCTTCCGTACGAAGAGGACAGGTGCTCCCCATGGGGACACGCTAGGGCGAATGAAGCCCTTCTCAACCAACTCCTCGAGTTGCTTCTTCAGCTCCAACATCTCAACAGGCGCCATCCGGTATGGGGCCTTCGAGATGGGTCTCGTACTAGGCTCTAACTCGATACTGAAATCCACACTCCTCTGAGGCGGCAAACTGGACGGCTCAGCAAAAACATCAGTAAACTCACAAACAACTAGGATATCCTCTAATGTTGGATTCTCCCCCTCCTTCATGGCATAACACCAGAAGGCCTCGCAACCCTGTGCAATCAGTCTAGCTACCCGTATAGCGCTGATAACTGTGCCTACCCTTCCAAGGTCCCAACCTCGGAAAACCTCTATCTAGCCTAACTCGGTAGAGAGGGTAACAATCCTCATACCTACATCTAAGACTGCAGAATGTCTAGCCATCCAATTCATACCTAGAATGACTTCTTTATGCTCTAATGGCATGACAAAGAAGTAAACTAGTAACAAACGGGTCCCTACAGAAATGGGACAACCGTGAATCTCACGGGTACCTCTGACCCTACCACCATCGGGTAACCCTATAATAAAGGGCATCCCCTCAACTGTATCTAACCCAAGACGCTCTACACAGGCAGCAAAAATAAAAGAGTGCGTAGCACCAGTATCAAATAAAACTCTAACAGGTAAACCATGAATTAGAATGGTACTTGTAGCAGTAGGTGCAGCTGGCTCCTCTGCACTCCTCAGCTCAAAAACACGCGGGCCTCTGGTATCAGTGGTGCCCCCACCACGACCTCTGCTTCTACTCGGCCCAGGAGCAGATCCCTGAGTCGTAGGGCGATCTGGGACTCTCTGTTGTCCCTGTATCTGCTGCTGCTGCTGAGGTGGCCTCTGCCCACCTCCCGCTACACTGGCAGGAGAAGAACCCTACTGAGATGCAGCTCCGCCCTGGCGGCAGTAAACGGCTCTATGACCCTGTCTACCACAGGTAAAACACGTCACTAATGGCCTCGTGCACTCGGGCTTCAGATGCCCTGGATCTCCACAGTTAAAACATTGTCGTCCCTTCTCTACAACCGGTGCAGATGAAGGCTGACCCTGGCGTCTCTGACCACACCAACCACTAGCAGAACCACTGGTCTGCCTTGTACGCTGCCTCTTCTCAGACCTTCCGGTCTGAGAAGCTCTCCTCTGACTCGCCTGCTCTCGCTCATAGTCGGCGGCTTTATCCTGGTAGTCCATCAAGGACTCACAATGAAATCCCGCCATATAGGCCCGGGTAGTATCCCTCAGTCGTCGGGAAAAGAGATAAACGTGCTGGTCTGCAGAAGGTGCAGCTGGTCCCAGTAATGCCAGCTCCTCCTGAAACCTCTTGATGGCCTCAGAGACAGGTACATCCTCAAACCCAACCTCCACAAAATCTCGCAGTTTCTCCCTCCTCAGAGAGACAGGGCAGAAACGCTCTCTAATCATCGTCTTCATCTGATCATAACTGGTAACCTGACCCCGTACTGACCTCCACCAATGTTGTGCCATCTCTCTGAACAGAGTCTGCACTAACTCGATCTGCCTGTCAGCTGGACAGCGAATAGACTCCAAAGCTGAGTCTATATGCCCGATCCAGAGCTCAACCTCTGACCCCACCTTCCCAGTGAAAGGGGGTACACCCATCTAATGAAAAGCCTTCAACAAGGTATCTGGTCTAGACCCTCTATGCTCCTCTGGTGCTCTGGAAATCTCAGTAACAAGTACTTGTACAGCTGGCACCTGAGTAACGGTGTGGGACCTCTCAGATGGTCCCTCTTGTGCCTGTAAATCTGGGGCACGTCTACCGGCTCTAGCAGCCTCCTCTACACGTCTGATATATGCTCTGAACTCTGATCCCCCATGGAGACACGATCAGACTCACCAGATTGGGCTCTCTGTGCCCCCTGTCTCTTAGCTGCCCCGTTCCCAGTCTCAAGAACGACGCTCTCAGCAACCTCCTCATGTATCTCCTCTGCTGCGCGTGGATCGACAGTAGGAACTCTACCTCGTCCTCTACTTAGAGGAGGTCTACCTCTACCTCGCCCAGCTGCAGGTAAGGCTCTAGTCTGAACCATCTGCAGAGGACGTAAACCTAGATTAGAAGGCTATATATATGCCATATATATGTATCAAATCAATCACAACAGAATATCTATATATATGTACTGTCGAGATCTTCAGAGGGGCGATGGTTCACGTACACGATAACCCAAAACAATTGTACTCCTTTCAAAACCAAAACCTTTTGAAAAGTCAGACCCCTTTCGGGTTCTGTTTATTTATCTATTCGAACTTTATTGCAGATTACTAGTGCCATTGTTGTCAACCTAGGCTCTGATACCAACTTTGTAACACCTCGAATCCGTAAGACTCGAAGTGCTACTGGGTTAGGATCTCACAATGGATCTTGACCCTAGCCTGACAACAATTTCACTGAATCTTACAACAAGGCACCAACAAATTAAATATAAAACATGAAACTGATATAAAAGTATCAAAAGGTTTATACAACACTGTTGAGTACAATCAAAACAGAAATCCGTACAATATGAATAACCCAAAATCCCACGATGTCACCCAGTGTACGGAACCCTCAGCAGATCACCCTCTCTGGATCACTCCGCAGTTCTTTTAACCTGCGAGGGATCTACAACACGGTATAAAACCGTTAGCTAACCATACACATATATAGCATGAACATAAGCACAATCACATATCAGGAATAATAAACACTTCAGCATGATATCAAACATTTACCCGGTTTATTATCTTTAATAAGTCAAATCACTCAATTGTATAAATAGATATATATGAAGATAGGTGACACGAGGAATATAATCCTCGCCTCTGAGTACAATAGCCAGCTGGAGTAGTATTAGCACACCTCCCGTGTACCCTATGGGAGTGGTGAGGGTCCTTCCCGTATACCAAATCTGGCATGACTATAGAGAACCTCCTAGACTCCACGACGGGATGAAAGGGAAAGGTTATCACGGCCACTAAAATGGCAGTCAATATAATATAAGTCGGTAAGGAACCATATCACATGCTACAAAGCATAAACACGCACCACTCATGTAACATCCAATATAGAGATGGCAGCTAAGTAAGTCCTATGGACTTACCTCAATCTCGGAAGTAATCCCAACTATGATCAACTCTCACTCAGGTCCACTCCAAACTGGAGGACAACACGGCCTATACAAGGCATACATATATATACTCCCATCACATAAAGGGGTCACACCTAGACCCAAGGGATCCATAAGGATCATATCCAACTTGTAACCTCAAAGCCGTAACCGGCATATCTATATCATACTCATCATAAACCGATACCTAGCATGATTCTAGTTCCCTCATACTAGGAAAGGAAAAGAGCTACCCAACTATGGGTAGTCCCGGGATAAGACGCACCTGTGTGATCAAGGGACGCAGGGGCGGAACGCAGGAAACTGCGGCCATGGTGGCACTCAGTCGCGGGGGCGGTGACAAGGGTCGCTGGCAACGCAGGCACGGCGCTGACACGGCGCGGGCACTGTGGCACAAGGTCCGCAGAGGCGGTGACTTATGGCCGCGGGGCGGCAACACTGCAGAGGGTGATTCCGCAGTTTCTCCTCGGCTCTTCCCGTGATCAAATCCCGCCTTTTCTCTTCCAAATCCACAGACAAACATGTCCATACACATACTAACATCAATACCCTTAGTATACATTTAATCCTAAGCTAGAAAGATTGAATCAAAGAAGAAGAGAAGGAGAAGAAGCAAGAACTCACCACTACTGAAGATCCTAGGTTGTAGGGAGGATCAACACACACCAAAGTTGGTTTCCAAGCTCAGCAACACACACACTAGCATCATCATCAACCACAAAGTATAACAACTCTCTTCCAAACCAAAGAAAACCAAGACAAGATCAAGGTGAAGCAAGGGAGAAGCAAGAAGAACGTGGGAAGCTGAAGAAAGGAGTGAGGATGGAAACCCTTGATCAGCCAAGAGCAAGGAAAGACATAAGAAAAGGTAAAGCACGGGTCAACGAAGTCAACAAAGCCGGCTGCAGCCGCCAGAATCCGCAGACGCGGTCTCCTGAGCCGCAGGGGCGGATACCCGCAGGGGCGGCACCTGGTGCCCGCGGGTGCGGCTAGGCCAATCTCGGCCAAAGCTAAACTCCGTTAAAGTCTAATCTCGGTCCGAAAGGATAGGGCTCTTATAGTGGGGCGGGCTTTCCCCACTCCCTTCGGGTATACGGGGTTGGTGACCGCATCACCACTCCAGCTGGAACTAGCACCGAGAGGCGAGGGTTATATTCGTCGTGTCACATATATTCATATTGATATCCTTATATGTACGATTTGAGTGTTGGACTATATTTATAAAGATTATAAAATGGGTAAATGCGTGATATCATGATGAGGTGTTTAATATTCTTGATATGTGATTGTGCTTATGTTCATCTTATATATGTGTATGGTTAGCTAACGGTTTTATACCGTGTTGTAGATCCCTTGCAGGTTAGGAGAACTGCAGAGTGATCCAGAGAGGGTGATCTGCTGAGGGCTTCGTACACTAGGTCGTCCTCGTGGGTTTGGGACCTTTTGATCTTGTATATATTTGTTATGTTTTGATTGTACTTAGCAATACTCTGTATAACCTTTTGAGATTTATATATATCAGTTTCATGTTTTGTTTTAATCTATTTGTGCCTTGTTTTAAGATCAATGAAATTGTTGTCAGGCTAGGGTCAGGATCCATTGTGAGATCCTAGCCCAGTAGCACCTCGAGTCCTATGGATTTGGGGTGTTACAATTCAAGCTTCATTTCAATAAACTTAAAATTTGACAATAAAAAAGGTAAAAGGTTATTAAAATAAATTATATATGAATCATTATTAAAAAAAAATGAAAAACACCATCATTAAATTACATATATATATATATATATGGCAAATGATTTCTTTCTTAAATTTAAAATAATCTAATAAATTACTATTAGTGACAAGTGGACCGATAAAAAAAAGTGTAATAGGAAATGCTACATATTAATGCAATATGTAATCTGATAGCATGTTTTTATGCAATTGGGTTATCCTATATATTAAAGTTTTAATGTTTTACGAGAAAAACAATAAACAATATAAATTCCATCAATCACATGATAGGGATACAAGGATACATATAAGGAGTGATATAGAAGATCTTGACCAGTTTTTATGCCATCTTTCTAGTGTTGTTTTTCATGTGTTTTTCCTTATTTTTTGCATGAGATAAGACATTCTTATCTTTACTAGTGCTTTAATACATCAAAAAATGTCTATTCCCCTTGTGATTTGTGTCTTAGGTGATTTAGGTCCAAGTTAGAGCTAAAAGGATAAAAACTCATCAAGTGAAAGAAGCCCTCATATTATCAAGGAAGCATGGAAGAAATCAAGCAAGAAGCCTTGGAGCATGGAGCAAAAGAGACTAGGAACCAACAAAGAAGATGGAAACCTCACCAAAGGAGAAGCCAAATCACTTAGATCGAGTGACAATCCACTCGGACAAAGAAGAAGGATTAATTCGAATGAAGAAGAAAAACCACTCAGCCCAAGTGTACAAAGCTCTCCCATGCAAAATAGATTTCGGCAACTACGTTCGAGTGACATTCCACCTAGGAGAAGAAGAAATTTCCACTAGATCGGGTGAGAACACTTGAGCTTAAATGCATCCAAAATTTCCCTTTTACTCGAAGATAGAAGCTGATTTTTTCACTCAACTCGATCGAACAAAACTACACATGGATGGAATGAAACAACAAGATTGGATGAAGAAGAAATCTCCCTATGGAGGCAAGTCACTCGATTGAGTGAAATGGAAAATCCGGACGAAGCCAAAACTATAATTGCCGGTCACTTGCAAGGAGTTTGTTAGAGATTCCAAGTGCAATTTGGAGGAGGGGATCACGTCTTTTTAGCCTATATAAGGAGGCTAGACTGTCTTGTAATAGATATCACACTTCAGGGATGATCAAAGTCACAAACAATTCAAAATTCTCTCAATTCTAGTAGTTAGACGATTTTCCAAGTGTTCTTGAACTGTTCTTGAGGATATCAATCAAGAAGTTGCTTTTGATCCATTTCAAATATTGTTTTCATCATAACTTTGGATTGGTAAGTCCAATTCTTGTCGATTCTTTTTCCTACATTCCTTATTTCATCTATAGTTTCATATTATGAAATTTGTTTATTGAATTATGATTTTTGATTTTACGATCATGAGTGAGTAGTCTTATATTAAAATTTGGGGTGAAAACTCCAATTCTAGGCTATGTCCTTGTGAATTGATGTTGTTCTATTGGAATAAATGAGTATCAATGCATGTTTAGTTGGCATATGAGAGAGACTTAATCCGTTTGGCATGTTTGATCATTGTTGAATGTTGGATGCTAGATCCATGATCTAGATTGTTCCTCTTATGCACATTATATGTTTTCAAGAATGATTTTACATCACTTATGGACCGGCCATTGTGGATTATACTTACAAGTAATTCTACTAATGGTGATGATTGTTTAGATGCCTATCATATTATAGTATGTTTAGCTAGGGCCTAACGGATAACTAGCATGCTTGTAATGTGTTTATCCATGATAAACTACATTAAATTGTGTTAGAAAATAGCAAACACCATGTGACGTTTTCATGATTTAATCTAGAGCTTAATAGTGACTTAAGTTGTCTATCAACACTTAAATAGCAAACACCATGTGGCATTTGTTGGTACTCATGCTTTGATATTCACTTGCATAATCATGTTGCATAAGTTTAGTATCAATAATTGGGTACTTGAGCATTAAGTTCTCATTCCCATGTATAGCACAACATCATTCTCACTTGGATTAGCAAGGATTTTGAGGAATTATCCCCAAATTCGTAATAGTTTACAATCCTTGATACTTCTTCAATTGCTATCTTTGTGTTTTGTTTTGACTCATTTGAAGTTGACATGCTCTTCTTTCCACTCGTTCGTAGTTTACCTTGTCCCTCGATCGAAGTTGACTTGTTACTCGATTGAAGTTGACAAAAACCAACTTGTTTGTGATCAACTTGATCCTTCTTTTCTCTTTCCTTTCACGCATTCAACATTTGATTAGAGATTTTCTTAGCGCAAAGTAGGGAAAACATGATCTCTTAGGAAACGACCTTGATGTGCATCATCATATACTTACATTGACACGGTCTTGCACTTCCAGTACTATATGGTCTTCCCAAAGTGTTATCTTTTATTACTTGTACTAGGGACACATCAAGTTTTTTGGCGTCGTTGCGGAGGATCATTGACTGCTTTACTTTGCTTGTGTGAAGAATTCTCTAGCAGTGTAGAGTGCTTTGTTACTTTTGATACTCTTTTGTGAGTGTGTTTTTTGAAGGTTTCTAGTACAGAAGTTCCTCTAAAATGGAAAATGCCCTACCTTTGAGTGCGGTTTGGAGGGTGCACCAAGGTGTTGGAACTTTGTATGCCAATGAGTGCCAACAAGGAGATCAAGAAGAGATGGTTAATAGCTTGGCTTCTTTGTGGGATTAAAGAAAAGAGGAATACCATGATCCAATCAAATATGATGGATGGAACGTCTAACAAGAAGAGGAAGCATATAAGGAGGAAAATGAATTAATTATTATGGAAATGCTACAAATGCTAGAGAAACTCAATGTCAAGGTTGGTTACATTGCACAAAATCAATGGACGATTGAGTAACAACTAGCTCAACAAGTGAAAGTTAGGAGAATAGAGCATGAAGAGCTTCTTACTCTCTCAACGCATATGCTTCGACATGAAGGACTGATGTGGAGCCACATAGTCCAAAACCAAGATAAACCGTCTCAGCATACTGATCTCTAATGATATATCCAAAATGCATAACTGCCAGAATCACGTTTCGATCCATCAAAATTTAATTTTACGAATCCATTCATCGGTTTGGACCATTTTATATTTCGCGTTTTCCTTCTATTTTCCTTTTTCTTAATTTCTACATTATCTCTTTTCTTTGAATCCATCCATTCTTTGATTTGAGAATGGATAAGAGGTTCAAAATTAGCCGGTTTTACATTATTGAAAATACATTGATTTCTTATAAACCAAGTATTCCACCAAGAAAGTGCGAGAAAAATTAGTTCTTTGTTTTCAATTTTTTCACGGACAATTTGGAAAGATTTCATCATATGAAGATTAGAGTTGTAAATTTCATTGATGATTCTCTTAGTTTTATTAGATTTTATATTGTTTTTGAGGAAATAGCAATCAAAAAATAGACGGCGCGTTGATTCAAACGGGTAATTGTAAAACGAGCACATCGTAGGAACAAGGATTTTATGTTTTTTCATGTTTCTTTAATGGGAAGACCATTAATTGAAAGTTTTCAAATGAAGTTTTTCACTTAAGGCATTACATCTAAGTCTCAAATCCAAGCAAGCTTTCGTCATTTCTCTTAATCTTATTAAGAAGTTTCATGGCCGAACTTGTAGAGAATGATCCATCAATAGACATCAATAGACGGAGACCAGTAAAGTCGGTCTTGAATGCATTATATCTGCATGCCTTTTCTGATCCGTTTTCATTTTCATTTCCGATCCGCAACCAAAAAAGAAGTAATATTATATGATCAACATCCAAGAGGGGATACGACGTCGTTTAGAGTTATTGTAGTCATATATAATGCGGAAGAGCAGGGCATTTTTTCAGCTCCCTAAAGCAGCCCTTCCCTTCCTTTCCCTTCCCTACCCCCTAACATGGCTGCTTCCTCTCCGTCAACGGCGACCTCCTCGTCCGACACTTCGTCATCTTCCTCCCCTGACGACCGGCGTCGTCGCCGTCGCCGCAATCGGGACAAGGAATCGCTGAAGATCCGTGAAAAGAAGCAATTAAAAGCAAAAAGGCGTCGCAGGCATCACTCTTCTTCCGATAGCTACTCTTCTTCCGATTACTCCTCCGATAGTTACAGGTATTCTTTCCCTCCCCCTTCCTCATCACGTGTTTGCCTTATCGGGGATTGGAATTTTCATTGTTGCGTATTTGATTATGTGTTGGTGGCTGTAGGGTTTGATTTCTTTCATACGGAATCAATCAGTTTTGATAGGGTATTATTAAAGTCTCAGGGGTTCTGTTGATTGATGTATGGTTGATGATTTGAAGAAGAGGATGATGAGAACTTGCTCGTATTGATTTATTGTGCTTGAGTAAGATTTGGTTATTATATTCATCATAGGGTTAGGATTTTGGTGCAATGGTTTGTAGAAGAGATTGATGAGCAAATATTCCTATTATGCAGTGATTTGGCGTTTCCTGTTGTGTCAGATATGCAAATTAGCCAAATCAAGGCAGTACTGGTGTTAATCAATTTGGAGTTATGGTATTTGTATGTGAAGATTTATCTTAGGATGCTTATGTTCCTAAGACAAACAGTAGATATGAAAAAAGGGGTCCATGGCGACTGCTAAACTGACTTTCTTCATTTTTGAATGAATTAATGCTTGAACTCTCTTCTGAATTCTGATGTATATGGAATATATGATCTCAGTGCATACATGGGAAAAATCAAATAATAAATGCACCATATGTGTGGGGAAAGTAGATAATCAATGTCAAGGTATAGGGACAAACATAAAAGGCAAAGATCAACTTTTGAGTAATTCTCTTTCAATGTTGAGTATCCCTGTGAAGAAGAACAATACTTGTGATGAAGATGATCTGTTCCATTTATGGTGCGATTATCCCCACGGCATGTTATGCCCTTCCTTGTGGTTCTTTTTGGTTTCAAAGAAAGGAGGACGGATTTGATTTTTGGAAGCTATTTGAAGAAGTCTTTTTTAAGAAGAGAAATATTTTTGAATTTCTTCCCTTGTAGATACATTTCTGATTGTTTGGCAACTACTGTTGCAACATTTTCAGTTCTTTTTCTAGTTCCTTTTTGGAAGCTGTTACTGTTTCATTTATTAATTCATGAATTTATGAATACTTGAACATCCGTAGTTCTTCGGATAGTAAGGAGGAGCGATCAAGCCGCTCAAGGAAGCGCAAGCATCATGACAAATCAAAGAAGGTCGTTGTTCACTTGTTACTTTCTGCCTGATGTCCGACATCTATTGTTTCTGTTGCTTAATATCTTCATGTTCTTCCAGAGGAAAACAAGAGAAAAGGAGAAGAGTTCTCGGCGAACACATCGTAAGAACAAAAAAGAGGTAGGATACTGTTCTCTTGGAAGCATGACATGTATGTTGTCATGAATAAGATTTTCTTGCATTTACAAAATTTGATAATTGCCTAGATTTTCTTCAATGATAATTTCTGACTGTTTCTTGCCTGGCTCTTTGAAATTGGAGCTGGCGTCTGTGACCTGTTGGCTGGGCTCTTGATTTGCTTGCCTGAATTTTTGTTCTGGCTTGTGTTTCTCCTGGAAATGTGAGCAATATGCAGAAAAGTAAGGTTGACAGAAGAAGTAGTAGCCCTGTACAGCTCTCCAAGGTTATTATCATTTATCACTTTCTAAATCATGATAAAATTCTTTCAGCATTATTTTCTTATGCCATTTTGTTATACATGTGATCCAGTTTCTCGGACGTGATCAAGAGGATGGTGTCCGTCGCAGTGCTGTGTCTGGCAAGAAGGTAGTTGACAATTGTAGCCTTGTCTGATATCAGTTTTTGCTGGCATTTTATTTTATTCTTTGGAAAATACTAATTTTTTTGCTTAGATCCAAATGAAGCTTGACAAGTCGAAGGAGGACAAAGCTGCAGAGAGTAAGCGCAGTGAACTGCTCAAGTTTTTGAACGCGAGCTATGATTGAATATCATGCAACAAAAAAGGCTCTTTCCTTGCACCAAGGAAAACTGAGCTGTGATCTTTAGTTGGATTTGATGTACTCTGCAATTTAGCAATATGGGTTGTTTTATTTCATACTTGAAACTTTTGAGGAATTGTTCTTCCGTTGCTTTCTCTGTGTCATGGAAATTGCCCTATTTTAAAAAGACTAGGGTTTTGATTATTTAGTTTGTCTTGTATTCCATGCATTTTTAGATCATAGGAAATGTAAAGATTTCCCAAGGGCAAACGATGATTGTGTTTGATGAAAAATAGGATCGAATCCGCATTATCATAACCACTGATGTTAGTACAATTACTATCCTTGTAAGCTTTTGGAACAATTACTATGGTTAAATTCGCCTACTGTGGGAAGTGAGCATATGCGATTTTAAAGTCCTATAAAGAAAAAAAATCTATAATTATGCATATCTGAAACATAAAATTAAAACCATCATCATCATATTAAATTTGTCTTTTAAATCATGTATATTTTTATTTTTAAAACCTTAAATAGTTATTGTTACATATTTGTAATATCCAATAAAAAGTCAAAATTTTAAGGTTCTACCGTTACTTTTATATCTTCCCAAAGTTTTTATTAATCGGTTCATTATAATAGGTTTTCTCTTATAATATAAGAAGCATATTCAGTTGTTTTGTGGTGCGAAGTTCCGAAGGAGAGGTGATTACTCAACTTACTCTCCGTGCAGACGTTGACTCGCAACATAGTTGGTAGTATCTATCTTATCCTTCAATTTGACTTGTAATTTAATCCAAAAGACTCCGATTAATCTTATCCAAGAATCTCGACCAAACATCCTTTCGTAAGAGCAAGTTTTCGTTGGGGCTCATGCACCACATATTTTGACTTGTTATGGTACGAAGGTGAGTGTTTATATCAACTTAATATCAATCTAAAGATGGAGTGTATAGCATTAGTATTGACAAATTTGGAAATTCAAAATGTTATACATTCACAAAGATAGATAAACGGACTTAAATTTACTAAGACGGTGACGCATTCCAAAAGCTCTCAAATAAGCTTGGGCGCCGAGCGGTGACGCCCTAATTTTTTAGGTTTGCGCCTACATTAGCAGCTGGTTGCTTTTTTTTTCTTTAATAAAAAAAGGCTTCTCCCCTATGTGACTCTCTCCAGGTCTCCGGCGACGCTGCTCTCCTTGCCTTCGTCGCTGCTGCTCCCCTCCCTCTCCAGGCCTCCGGCGAAGTTTCCTTTTCAAGCCTCCAACTACGCTTGTACTGCTCCCTTCTCCAGGCCTCCGACGACGCTGCTCCCGTCCCTCTATAGGCCTCGGCGATGCTTCCTTTCCAAGCCTCCGACGACGCTTGTGTTGCTCCACTCCTCTCCATACCTTACAATTAACATCACATATGTGCCAATTTTGTTTCTTCGATGACCGTGGTTTATGCAAACCCTAAATCCCAACCATCGACACTGCACACTACCTAATAGACTAACATTGTTAATGAGAGCGCCATTTTTTTAAAAAAATTTAAACACAATTGGACGATGCGTCATCCGATGGTGCCCGGAATTAAAAAAAAAAACAAGACGACATAAAATAAATTGACCACCATGTGTATAACATGTCCCTTTATACAACTACCAAAAAGAATAGACGACATAAAGTTGGTTTCGTTGGGGACCACCAAGTACCACATCACAATAAACCGGGCATTATTGCATAAATACATTGTTTAATAAAATCAACCAAACAATAAAGAAAGATGATTCGTTCACCCTCAAACGGAAACAAAAAAAAAAAATTTCAACCTTAAACACACACCATTAATCCAATCGCTCCTTATATGAACATCAAGTGAGCATATATCCATTTTTAAGTACACTCACCGTCATTTTGTAGTTTCAAAAGACAAGTCTAAGACCCGAGCATTTTGTTCAATTTAAGTAGTTTGGTGGTCCTTAACCTCAGACTATATTTTGTAAACTTTGAGCAACAAATCACAATGGAAACATGATATCAATAACTCTATAGTAAATATGAAATTTGTTTGTACCTTCCATACACTATCGTATTAGATAATTCATTGTGTCAACACCAATTCCCTTGCTCATAGTTTTTCTGTAATATTTATGGTAATGTCAAGCAAGGGAACACAAAATTCAACTACACATCTATATATATAAAAGAAGCATATGATATTTAAGACCAGGTGGTTACCTACCGACTTGATGTGAACCCATTGACCCAAGTTATCAACATTTGACTCTTCATGTGTTGACTCAATATTTTGAGTGAGATTTGATGTACGTCGCATGTAAGGAACCTAAGACTCGTCAATACCCATTTTTTTAAGTTGGTTTATCCTAACCCGGAACAAAAGAATGAATATAAATAAGCTCCTCAACCTAAATCTACTATATATACAATATTAAAACAGAAATGTATAAATTCACGGATCATCACTTCATTAAGCCACATTAAATTTTATCTTATGTCATAACCACATTAAGACACATAAAATTTTTCCACATGTCCCCATCACAATAAGCCACATCGCATTTTGTCACATGCCTTAGTTATATTTAAGTCAACTATTTTCATTGTTATTTTTGTTTTGTTTCTTAATTTAGAGTATGATTTGACATGTAAGAAAATATTATGTATAAACAAAACTAACTTTCTATATTTTAAAAATATATACTACAATGTATTAGAAGATTACATTATTATAGATTTTTTTAAAGTCAAGTCATTTTTAGAGCAAGATATATAATTGTCATTTACTTTTACATTTCAAACAATCGAATATTTTGAATATAAAAATTATAACATAAAACAATTTGATGTTTATTAAGTATCATCTATTTATTTATATTAATGATGAATTTATTTTAATTTCTTTAAATGTATATTATAAAAAATTGACACAGTCCATTATCTTATCTTTTAATGGAAATATTGAACACATTTATTATAACTTATATAGATATTACATTGTGATTGATATATATTATTTAGGTTAATCTTATAATAGAGTAATCCTATTAAATTTTCTTGTAGAAAAGTTTTAAATTTTAACATTTATTTTAAATTAATTTAATAACAATTTTTTGCTTCTAAAAATAGTTTTGTTGAATATTCTAATAGACTATTTATATTTTTTCTATTATGATTAAAATATATAAATATTCTTATAATAAAATCATGTATCTTTGTTTTAAATAATTACGTGATTGTTAGCTTATCATATAAGATTATTACACTAATTTAATTTATTTATAAATAAACTTTGTATCATCCCGTGCAACACACGGGTACTATACTAGTAATAATCTATCCCTCATCAATAATTAGAGACTAAGAGTCAAAATCAAGAAAGAGATGAGAAAACAAGAGATCGAATTAAGGTTTGGAGTGATACTCTTGTGTACCTAAAAGTTACAAAGAAGGAACGATTATATTAGAACAGAATTGACAAATTACAAAAAAAGAAAGAAATTGATTCAACCTAGTTGATTGAACAAAACTTGAAACTTCATCCTCATTAGTTTCTCAATGTCAGCGACAACTAGGGTTTTTGAAGTGAAATCGAAAACATTAATAGTAAGCAAAACAGAAAGAGAGAAGATTTGATACCGGATTTAATCTAGATTGATTGAATTAATGATCAAATTAAAAGCTCGAGTTGAAGCACTAAAATACGTCAAGTGCTTGCTAGTGGGACTGGTGATTTTATTGAATTGACTAATCGAATAATATTAACAACGCATGCACAGTATAACGCAATTTCCAAGTATCAAGTCAAATAACTATTTATCCTACTAGGTATGGTTTATAGTAGCCCAACAAGGACACTATCTTACTACATGCTAAAATGGAAAAAGGAAGTAAAATAATTTCTCTCTCATAAACTTAAAACTAATTTGATTAATTTAAATAATGAAAAAACGTATAATTACACTTCCAAAAAAAAACTAAATAGATGAAGAAAAGAAAAAAAAGAAAAAGGAGATATCCCTTAAGAGCATACACAGGCTGTGTATGCTCATAGAATTCTTTCAGAAAAATCACAATATTTTTAATGCTAGTCCACTCCTCTATAGTAATCTGTCCTAAATACTCTCCATTCTCCCCTCTAGAAGTATCCAATCGTGCAAATACATTCTTATACTTCAAAGCAATATCTAACATCACATATGTTGAATTTCACTTGGTAGGAACATAAAATATCAATGAAGACTTGCACTCAATTTCTAAGTTTTCAACTTCCTTTTTTAAACATGTGCAGTCTAGAAGCAGAGTTCCATACAAACTTTACAACAGTTCTTATCTTTTCAATGCATGGTTTATATTTTTTTAAACCAACAGTGACAATCAAATTAGCAATATGTGCAGTGCATCTCATATGAACAAATTTTCCTTTCTTAATACTCCTACCATTTGCTATCATCCTCTGTCTCAAATGCGCACAAGCAACATCATTTGCACTTGCATTATCTATAGTGACTGTAAAAATCTTATCACACAAATTCCAAGGTCTCAAACAATCTTCAACCAAGTTAGCTATATCTTCACCCTTATGACTAACTATTGGACGAAAACTTAGGATCCTTTTATGCAATCTCCAATCACTATCAATAAATTGTGCAGTCAAACACATGTAATTCACCCTTTGAATAGAAGTCCAAGTATCAGTGGTTAAACATACCCTTTGACAGTTGTTTCTAATAAAGCCCATTAACTTCTCCTTTTCATCCAAATACAACTGAAAACAATCACGTCTAACAGTAGTGCGTGAAGGCAACTTAAAAGCAGGACATACAGATGCCATAAAATCCTTAAAAAAGGCTTTTCTCCAAACATAAAAGGCAATTCTCCAACAACTATCATTTTACTCAATGACTTCCTACTATCAATCATATCAAACACCCAATTCTTCATTTTAGACATAGAAACTTCACCACTCTTTTCAGATGTATGGGTAGATGGTGTACCTTTGTTGTGATTTTTTGGATTCTCTAAACATCGTGCCCAATGCTCGCTCAAGTTTTTTGCGGCATTGAGGTTAGGATCGGATGCAAATGTTGTCAAGCAGTGAATACATTCAGCCCTTCTCTTTTGTCTTTTATCAAAGTGCTCCTTGAAGTGGTTCCAGAACTCGGACCTTTTTCTCTTCGGTGTGATGCAGGTTCTTTCATTCGGTAGATCCTCCTCTCCAAGATCAATTGAAACAGAAACATCGATGTCCTCTTCATTATTGTCCATTTCGAGTTAAGTTGTTGATGCAAGGGATCTTGTAGGCACATTTTGAGATTCAATTGATTCTCTATTTCTTTTTATAGATTGAGAACTAGACATCTGAAATTCTGCATATAACAATAACAAGTAGTAACACATTAAAATTCATATACAACATAATAAACACATATATAACATTGAACTAAACCTACCCATTAGAGCTAAAATAACAAGTATTAAAATTTTCATCTAAATCATCTGACAACAATGAATATCAAAACTAGAACTGGGCTACAAAAATTAAAAAAACAAACAGCAACCTAATTTCATACACATGAGTCTATATTCATCTAGATAAAACAACAAACATGACGTAAATGCAGATGCAAAAACTACACACTTGCTTAATCAAGGCTAAACGAACAGTAGTCCATACAAAGTGCTTAACTGTTCATTTAAATTTAAATGCAGACAAGATATCAAACTGTAGCCAGAACCTAATTTCATACACATAAATTTAGCCTTTACATACAATGATACAATACACATGAGCCTATAATTTCATACAAACCTGCACATATATACTAATTTTGAAAAGGAGAAATTATTTTCATGGAGCTCCATTAGCATTGAAATTGTTTACAGAAGAATATCAAGGGAAAACCCACTTTGAAATCAAACATATAATGTTGCTGCACTTATAAAAGCTTATTTTCATGCCCACTCTTTCAAAAAGAGGCAACAGAGAAACTAGCAGAGTGGACGAGTACGGCTGGATTGCTGATTTGGGTTTGATTGCTGAACCTAAATCCCTTCATACGAGCAATCTATACTCGTGAAGCATTTTTGGATGTGGGTAATTTGTTGATATGAACGATGTCCATTCCTCCAATGGCTCCAAACAAAAAAACCCTATTTCAAAAATCTAGGTGTAGTTGTTTGAGAACTGAAATATGTACATACCGATGGGTGATTTGATAAGGCTGGAGTCACGGAGCCTGGAGTGCTGGAGTCGTTGGAGTCGCGGAGTCGCCGGAGCCCTTTGCTTTAGCCTTTAGGGTTTAGTTGTTTGAGAACTGAAAGGGTCGGGGAGAGAGAACGACTGAACGAGATATAATTCAAAAACACTTTTTTTTAAAAAAAAAATCAGGTCCGGACCGGACCGGACCGATTATGGACCGAATGGGGACCGAAATCAATGGACCGAAGACCGGGCCTGTTCTGTTTCGGTCCGGTCCGGACGGTCCAAAACCCGGACCGGACCGGAATTTGCACACTCCTATACACAACATCTTCACACTATAACTTCCTCTTCAATGATTGCAAGTCCGGTGTCAAGTTTTGTAGTCCGGACAACATCATCAGCATCTCCATTTATATTTATTTTCGTGTCTATCTTTGTAGTTTCGATTGTATCAAGACTTGCGAGCTGTAGTTTGGGTCATACCTAAGAAGAAAGAGGGTTCTTTCACTCTAAACGAAAACAAAATACTACTAGCCTTGAGCACATACACAACATTAATCCAGTAGCTTCATCTGTACGTAAACAATAATTGAGCACACATCCTTTTAAATAATGCATTGTGTCAACACCAATTCATTTGTTTGTGCACGAGTAGTTCATGTTGACTATTATTGTTCATGTACGAGTAGTTCATATTGACTATTATTATTCGTACACAAGTGGTTTATTCACGAATAGTTCATGCACGAGTAGTTCACTTGATCAGAACAACTTGTATACTACTTGGATCCAACATAATTATATTGATTATCCATGGACAAGGGGTTTATGTACGAGTAGTTTTTAATTTGTTGTTCATATCACCGTGCATTTATTTTCCCGATTTTGAACATGTTATTATTTCTCCGATGAGGGTTCCAGTAACAACTAGTTAAAAATTGTGAATCAATGTTAACTCAATTTTGGTAAAGATCATACAAGTATTATGTTATTCAAAAGTTAAAAATCTTTCATATAAGGCAACTAATATTACGAGATGAATAAAATTTCACTTTTCGATCTGAACCGTTCATATATTTTAATTCAACGACTCTAGAGATTTCCATTCCTCTTCGTAAAATTGATTTTCCCCCCAAACCATATTCTACACGCACTATATTTTAGCTTTTTGAAGAAATAGATGCATAATTTAATATTCTTTATCTAATGAGTTTTTGTCTCTAATTGTAAATCATAATTCACTATATTTTAGCTTTTTGAAGAAATAGATGCATAATTTAATATTCTTTATCTAATGAGTTTTTGTCTCTTATTGTAAATCATAATTTGGTGGACTATTTTTTTAATATATTTATAGTTTACCGTATTATAAAATAATTAGAAAAATTCGTGTTAAGCACGGAATTGAAAGGTCTTGTTCCCCTAGAATTACTTTATGTGAAATTCCTAAAATTTCATTAAAAACCCAAAAATCCATCGAAATTTTTTCAAAATTTACACCGTAACTAAATCCAGCTTGAAGAATTTCACCGTAACTAAATCCAGCTTGAAGAATTTCACCGTAACTAAATCCAGCTTGAAGACTAATGCATTATATAAATTTACACCACAAATTAAATAACCCCACTTGATTCTTTTAATCTCATATAAGGTTAGTTCTCGGAGATTTTTCAGGGCATGGACAATAAATTACAAATTAAAAATTCAACGCATTTCCACAATGTTCAATTTTTCCACTTCAATGCTCAATTTTTCACCTTCACATCACCACAACGAAGTTCAAATTCATATTAAATTTAGATGAAGTTTTAGGAAAAAAAGAAATTAAAAAAGTAAAACCGGATGTTGTCTAAATGCACTGATGTAAAAAAAGAGAAAATATTGAGCTTTGTCGAAATGCAATATATCGTGTTTGTGCTAATGATGGGCTCGGTTTGGTTCAAACCGTCAAACTGACGGTTTTCAAACTGCCGGTTTGGTCAAACCGACGGTTTAGGTTTGGGCCGGTTCACGGTTTAGGTTTGCGAAAATAAAAAAAAACCTAAACCGTCGGTTTGAACCAGCCCTACCGTCGGTTTAAACCAACAGTTTGATGGTAAACCGTCGGTTTTAATTTTAAATTTTTTTTTTTATACTCCGACGGTTTAACCACCATCTGTCGGTTTTAAACCGACGGTTTGCTTCAAGGCCGGTTTTTCAATTTTCAATTTTTTTTTTTAATTAACCGTGGCTAAACCGGCAAACTGGCGCCGGTTCAATTGCTAGGTTTAGGTTTAAGGTTTGGCCTTGGGCCAAACCTAAACCGCCGTCGGTTTAGGTTCCGACCCAGCCCCTGACAATTCCGTTAGTTCTTCTCAGCAAAAAAATATAACTCCCTAAAGTCTACTAGAATTAGAAGGATATAGGAGAATACACTTATTTTCAAATTTCAATGAAAAGAAATCATCTTTGGATATAAAAGACTATCTTTTTTGTCTAATCAAGTAAACTCTATGATAAGCAGAAGCTTATTACCGAGTAAACAAAATGGAATGTTGATGAAGCCTTTCAATTTGCAGATTTTGCCTTCAATGCTTCAATGACAGCAGAGAAGTCCTCATCACTTAGCCCATAAGATTTGGCAACTTTGTAGAGTTCATTTGCTGCCGCTGCAATTGGCGTTGATTGTGAGACTGATTCTGCTAAGCCAAGAGCCAGCCTTAGATCCTGTTTGCATAGCACAAAAGCACATCAGTTTATCACCAGGCGAGGATCTTCGAGCAAAAGACTAGAGCAGTCAACACAGTGGAGAGGGTTCATAAGAAAGACATAACCAACCTTTTGTTGATGCTTCAACGGGAAGGCGGTAGGGTAGAGCGATTTCACCATTGAAGGGCCCTTTAATGAGAACATAGGTGCGCTAATCGCACCCTGTGCAACTACCTGTAAAGAACCAATGCAAAATAGCTCAAAAAGTCTCCTATATCACTTATAAATGTATCACTATAAATGATCATTTTTTTCGTTATGTTTTTAAATAGTGTCCCAATTGGGCTCCATTTTTTCCAATCAAAATATCCTGTATGAGTAATACATTTATTCCTATCATATGATTGGTTGAAGTTAAATAAATTATTTAAAGTGTTAGTGTTTCGAAAGAAAATTAATAAACACCACAAATTTCACTAATGAGATGACAGGAAAGATGGTGATACATGTATCACTGTTACAGGAGATCCTGGCTGCATTTTTTCATACCTCGACGATTACATTCGGGTCGAGTCCAACTTTCTCGCCTAGTAGTATCCCCTCGGAAAATGATGCCATCATACTGTAAAAAAAGTTCAAGAATAAAGTATGTTCAAATTGCAGATAATGTAGATAGTTTGCTAGTACCTACTTACCTTCCCATGATCATGTTGACAACAAGTTTCATTGCAGCCCCATTTCCAACTTCTCCGAGATAAAATTTCGACTAAAATGGTAAATTAATTAGTCTGCATGAGTAGAAACTCTGAAATAATATTAAGAAAGTATTACCTTCCCCATTATGTTCAACAATGGAGCAACCTTCTCATATAAGGATTTGTCTCCTGCATATTGCACCATCAATAGAATGATAATAAATTCACCACATCTCTTTATATATAGCTCAGAAACATAGATGAGGACATTAACAATCACAATTCACAGCTGCAAATTAGTAGATGAGAGAATGCAATATTTTGACCTGCTGTAAGAAAAATTAGCTGTCCATCCTCTGCTGGCTTTTTGGATCCCGAAACTGGAGCCTGATCCAAAAGATAAGATTAAATGTTGAGAAGCAATTTTCTTGCACTACTTTATGGGCTCGTTTGGTTTTAACTCCAGAAACGGAATGAAAATGGATCTAGTTCATACTTATACCCTTGTTCATGAATTTTTTAGGAATCATTTCTTGGGTTTGAAGTAATTAGAGTAGATTTTGATTACTTGTGATACCTATAGGAAACAAAATGAGGGAAGCAAATGCATTTTGCATGAAGCACAAAGAATGATTCCAAAAAAAATCACGAAAAGTACACATGTAGACTAGATTCACTTCCATTCCGTTTCCGGTTTCAGAATGACAACCAAACGGGAGTGTCAGAATAAGCACTTACACTCAAGTCTTGGAATAGATTAGATCAATGAGAATAGAATCAAAATAAAACCAGTTCAAAAGGCATTCAGCCTAGAAAATTGTTATTTTCGCACTAATGGGAAATTCATTTGGTAATAAAGCTTCCAAAATATAAATCAGCTTTGATTGTGTTGTTACCTCCAAAAACAATGCCCCTGTAGCTTTGACACGTTCACTAATTAACTTAGAAGTTGCACCATCGACAGTAGAAATGTCTACGTACCTGCAAATTCAGCCAAAACAAAAGATTATAATACAGTGGAAACTACAATAAGTGCTAATATTATGGCTATTTCATACCCCTTGCCAGGAGCCATCCCACTTGCAGCACCATGCTTCCCACAAGCAACATCCACCTGGTGGAAAGGACTAACATGTGCCTATCACAGGGAAGCAAATTTAGACAAGAAAATGATAATGAAACACACGCACTGCACTTTCGGGATCAGCTAGCATTGCAAATGTGACATCACAGGTTGCGGCTACTTCTTCAGGAGTGGATTTGTAGCTGCATATATGAGAAATTGTTTTCATAAGAAAAAGTAAATTATTTAGGAAACATACAATGTCTTCAAATTCACATCAGTGCTAACAAATTCTTGTATTGGTGAGTTTGGTAATTTGGTAAGGCTGTACAAAGTTCGTTTTCATCCTTTTTGTTAAGATCAAGCATAACACTTTGATGTCATTGGGTTGTGTTTGGCTGGTGTTAGGACCCAAAATATGCTAGATGAGAATAACAGAGGCTAAATGCTATTATTCTAGACAGTAAGCGGACAGGTATCCGAATCCGCATTTGTACTAGGTTTTGCATAAGGGCTATTTAAGGTCTCCTGACTGGTTTTGAAGAGTTAACTCCAAGGGTTTATTCCTTTGGCTCTGGTTTTCTCTTGTTCCACTGTCGTATTGTGCAACTGTAAGTTGGTTTTTGTCTACTATCTAATTCCCAAATTAAAGCTCTATCAGTTGGTGGCATTATAATAGGTCGGGCTATTTGACATCACTCACAGAGAAACTTAGGAGAATTCAGATATAGTTAGTGCAAATAGAACCTTAACACGAGAAGGTAGCTTTTAACATCTTATCATTAACCATCAGCCCACGTCAAGTATAGTTTAGTTGGACAAGCCATCCCAATACAAGAAGAGGTATGATTTTTGCAGCCTAAACAAACATAAAATCATCAAGCTACAAATTTGAAAAACATGACAGTAAAGTATTATACAGTTACAGTTAAAAAATGATCCATGCATTCTACAGTTGAAGAATTCAGTCAAGCATCTATTCAGAGGATATGCTACTGTTAACAACTTACTTTGCTCCCAGGTTGATGAGAGGATCACATTTGCTCTTTGTCCGGTTCCACACGGTGACATCACATCTGCAGTACCCATATGGCTAAAATTATCATGTGAATCCTTTTCAACTTTGAACCATGAAAAGTAGCAAAGATTACCATGTATAAGTTTGTATCACCAAAAGCTCAACAAGCATACATACAAAAACAACTCTAGTTCTTACCCAGCCTTTATGAGATTCTGAGTCATGGGAATGCCCATGATTCCCATGCCAAGAAAGCCAATACGCCCTTGAAATCCATCTGCACTAACACCAATTCAATAACATCAGCAACCAAATTTTCCCTAGTAGAATATACAAAATACAACCATATAACTGTAGATTCATCTATAACTTCTTCAACTAAATCCTGACAAGGAATTCAAAATGTAGCTGCTTTACAACAAAAGACAACCATTTTCTATGGTGTGAAAATGAATCCCATGGCATTTACAAGAGAAATTACATACACCATCAAAAGTTATCCCCAATTTAAAATCTGCAGATTCATCTACTCAAACCAATTTTCAAAAAGTACCAATTCCATCACACCCACATACCCTATGATAAATTTAACTTAACCAACCACCACAAATTCCGCTCGAATTTGTGAGAGAATGCAGAAAATAAATGTGACCTGTGGGTGCAGCCATGGAAGTGATAGGTTGACAAAAGAGGCGTTTCCCAGGGAGAGAAGAACAGGGTTTGGGCTTGAAATTGCAAGCTAATTGTGGACAGAAGGCAGTTCCAAATGCCGATGTGGATAGAAAACTCAAGCCTGGATCTGAAGTGTTAAAAGCAGCCATGGGAAGTGACTTGTTCATCAAAATGTGATTTCCTCTAATAAGAGCCATGGAGATTGCTCGGCTTCACTTCAATGGTAATAGAAAACTGAAGAGCTGAGACTAGAGATGGCATCAGCTGGGAGTGAAGAAAAACCCCCAATTGGCACCTCGACAAAAGAGGAACTTTCCAACTTTTCTATTCTAAAATAAATAAAATTATCGCCACAAATTTCAGTTCTCCGTTTTCTGTATAAAAATAAATAAAATTATCATAAAATCCGATTAAACTTTAATTAGCTCGTTAATATTCTCAATTTTTTGGACACTATTTTCCGTTAGAAGAATTGTTACACTTGACATTGTTGCTCATGATTTTGAACTAAAAATGGATTGATTAATTTACCTATTCCTTCCCGATTGTTTGACAGGGACGACTCTTGGCCTCTTCGATGTACGGCTTCCTTTCTCTCTCTCTCTCTCGGTTTCAACGATCTCTCTTGGCTTCGCCGGCGTCTGCCTTTCCTTCTCCTTCGACGCATGATCTCGCTTGGTTGCGAACGGCGGCTGCCTTTCCTTCACTTTCCACGCTTACCAGGGACGAGGCTGCCTCCCTCGCTCTCTCTTGGCTTCGTCGATCTATGGTTGTCTTCCTCTCTCTGTCGGTTTCGACGATGTGTCTTGGCTTCGCCGGCGTCTGCCTTTCCTTCTCCTTCCACGCACGATCTCTCTTGGCTTCGAACGGAGGCTGTCTTTCCTTCACCTTCCACGCTTAGCAGGGACGAGTCTCTTCCTCGCTCTCTCTTGGCTTCTTGGTTTCTGTCCTCTGAGACTTGCATGTGCAAAACAATGGGCAGAGGACGAGCACGGCTGAGGTAGTGTCGCTCGATGATTTCTGAAGCGCGCTAGCGATTGATTTGCTTCCGTTCCGCGGCAGTGAGAGAGGAACTAAGAGTTGGGGGTTTGGGCTCCAATGGTATCCGACAAGCCAGGACCCAGTAAGTTGGCGACTTGAGGGCCTGGACTGGTTGCTCCTTCTCCTTCCACGCTCAATCAAATGCAGAATGCCTATAAGATTATAATCAACAAAAGCAAAAGGCATTAGAATCGTGAACCCTATCAACATTGTATTCGCTAAGTGACACCTCCTTGTCATTGTAGCTGCTCAAATTGCCTTGTTCTTTCCTCTTCTGAGACGGCCACTTAATTCTACAGCGACAAAATCATATAGGTGATTATATTCAATTCTCTATCTAAGTTCAAATCTGCTACATGAAACTATATAGTTCGCTCTTAACCGATATAGTTTGCTCAGAAGGTGGTGTTGTTTTTCTGGTTATGAGATTCAGTTCGATGGTTTTTGGTAGTGGGTTTCAGTTGATGATTACTTGCACTATCCTATAAGTATAGGTTAGTAGGTACTTCCACTATCTTTTGTTCATTGCTTTTATGACTGCCACGATAGTTGCTTATTGCTGATTAATTACTCTACCTATTACTTGCTTGTTAATTACTCTACCTACACGTGTTTTGCATTATGTTTTGTTCTTCTCATCTCATCTGATTTAGGCAGCTGAGGGTGTGAGTGATTATGATTATGATTGACTGCCTATCTCCACTACTTTTGCAACCTGCTTGTATGAGTGTCACGTCAGCTGCCTGATGTTGATTAAGTGCTTCTACCTGCACGTGTTACACTGTGGCTGCATCCAGCATGTATGTACTTGTGCTTCTCTAATGAGCCTCTCTCTTTACTTAGATGCCTATCTATAGTTGTGTTTTCTGTGTTTTTTGGTTGTGATATATATATTGTCGACTTGTTATTGGTATGTTTTTGTTGCTTATCTGTTTATGTGTTCAGTCATCTTGCTATGCTTTGGTATGCTAATATTTGAACATGAATGAATCCATAAATGAGGCCAAGTATTCCTGCAATTGTATGTAGGCTTAGGTGTTCAATCATCTTGTTGTGCTTTGGTATGCTAATATTTGAATATGATAAACTTATAAATGAGGCCAACTATTTCTGTAGTTGTATGTAGGTTTAGGGTTATTCTTTGCTTTACTTAACTGGCACATTATTATTTTATTCTCACACATATATATCGATGTCTATTTTTATTGATCTTTGCATTTATATCTACTGAACACTTATTCATGAAAAATTATTGTAGGTTAGCTTGCTTTGAGTTAAGTGGTAGGTAATTAAAACAATAGACATAAAGATAGGGAATCTTTGCTTATGAGCTATATTGTAATGACTTCACTGTTATCCCTAGATAATGTTAAAAAGTGTTGTTAGTCCCCTCTAAATTGAAAAGAAAGATTCAATGTTTGTCAAAAAGATATATGAGACAAGCTCAATAGATATTATCCTTGTGTTGGGACATTGGATAAGTAATAGGAAGCATTGCTTATGAACTGCCATTAACAAAAACAGAAATGAAGTTCAGTTTGAAGAGAAAAAATTGACAGTATACATTCCTATACGATCAGAAAGTCGTGCTATTTTTTATTGAATCATACTTGGGTTGTACTTGGCACAACAAGGGCTTTCTTTGCCCGTTCCCAGTAACCACTAGCCATAAGTTTATATACATGACATGAAATCATACGTTTTAGTGTCAATATACTATTTTTTTTGGTTTTATGTTTTATCATCTAGCTGAAGTTCATAGGCCTGAGTGGAAGATGAACCAACATCTTTCTATTGAGAGTCAGTTCATCTTAAAACTTGTTGTTCAGCTGAATGCAGAGATTGTTTTGGGTACTGTTCAAAATGCCAAAGAGGTTGTTCACTAGATTGGCTACACTTATCTTTATATTCAAATGACGCGTAATCCTACTCTCTATGGGCTGGAAGCTGATGCTTTGGCAACAGATGAAACACTAGAAGAGAGAAGAGTTGATTTGGTAAAGTCCTTATGGGAGAGCAATGCTTTCTTTCTTGCCTGAATTTCATTGGTTTCTATATTTTCTTCTTGATTTACATGTATGTTGTGTCTTTCATTTTCTAAAAATGTTTTTCTGATTTACTTCTAGATGCCAAAGTTAGTGGTCATTTACTTTCAGGTAAAATTTTGTGTGCAAAGCAATTTGTAATGGGAGGTATTTGTGTAAAGAACATAGTGAGCATAGCCAAAAAAAAGTTATGAATAGTATGGTATGTGGAGTATATGTTCGCTGGTTTTACACACCTATAAATTCCTATCAAAAGAGATAAAACTCCCCAAGATGCACAAAACGACGAGTCTGCTTTAAATTTATAATTCCGTATATCTACTCAATGCAGCGAACCCACAATGTATGGATCGGATGCAGCAATGAGCAAGTATTTCGGAGTCGATCTCAAGGAAGTTAGATTGACAATGAAAATGATCTATAATAGTATAAATCTAGAATGAGAAAGAGATTGGAAAAGATAAGGGAAAGAAGGATCAAAATGGTTTTGAAGAGGTGTGTGGACTCGCAATCAATGATTTGAATTGATTGAAAGTCAAATGCAAACAAAGAAAAAACAAGAAGTTCAAATGAGAGAAAATATGCAATTCTAGGGATTCAAGATCATTATTTGTACATATGGACTCAAGATATATGAAATCTCACGCGGCATATATAAGAATGAAACACTTTGGATGAATGTTTCTTAACCTATGCTCTTTTACAACGACGTCTCAAGAACAAAAAGGTCTGCAGGCTAAAATCTATAGCTTTCAAGATAATGAGGGAGAAATATATAATCAAACCTTATTCTTTCAATCAAGGAAACACAATGACCCTTTACAGTTACGTCTCAAGAATTATTGCATCAAAGTAAGGAATAATGACACATTCCATCCAATAAAAGTTAAACCTTTATCACCTAGGAACAGGTTCTTTTATGTATCTAGACAGGAATATCTCAGTTACAACTCAATTCCTACTTAGGTTAAGGTGGTTTAGATTGAGCCTAAACCTGCAAAAACCAAACCTTTTCATAGGATTTAAAGCGATTTACACAAACTAAAAATAAGAACAATTAAATTCATCATAGTCTAAGGTATAAACAATTCTCTATCTATCCTGGAACCACAAAAGGATTCTAGCCACTAAAACTCATGGTAAATACTGAATTCAATTTGATAAAGGAAAACAAACAATTGAAATAAGAAAAGGGAATGAAGAAAGTACCCAGCTTTTATTGAAACTCAAAAAAATGTCTTCCACTTGCAATCTCTAACAAACTCTAACAAACTCCAACACCGGATCTTCCTCTAACTAACTGACTAACAATGGTGAAAAAGAAACAAAGAACAAAGGGGAATTTCCCTTCAACAATCGAACTTCCGCTTTCTAAACCTAAACAATCTTCTTTCTTCTCTTCGGTGGGCGTCCTTTTTCCGGACTTCGGAACTCTACTTTTATAACCTAAAACCCGTCGAGAGACGTGGGCTGGGCTAAGAGTCCGAAATAAAATAACAATCGACGTTCAGGGAAATATCTCGGTCTGGATCTCGGCCGAGATTGGTCGACGTCGGGGCTAAGATTTCGACTTCGTACTTCAACGTCATGGGATCTCGGTCTGGTCACCCAAAATGTGGACCGGGATGGTGACCGAGATTTTATTGCAGTAGCTTCCAAGCCTTCTATCTCGGACTGAGATAGGTGGATCTCGGCCGAGATTATTCTTGATCTCGGGCACTTTGTCTCAGTTACTCCAAAAACGTAGTTCTCTCCTTTTCAATGCTCGTATGACAACTCTTATGCGTCCACTCCGAGGATTAGTCCTCAAATGCACCGTTTTAGCTCCGAAACACGCCAAAATACCTACAAAGTAACCAAAAGCGTGTGTAGACATCTATACATGCAAAGTAACACTAAACAAGCATAAAAGACACAAAGTATAGCTAAAACATGCATGCGGAAAGGGAAAAACTGCCTATATGATCAACTAAACTAGGTCGATAAATCATGTAATCAAAATACCCCATACTTATCCTTGCTTGTCCTCAAGCAAGTAGTAAATCTGAGACGAGATAACATGAATTATCTATGCAAAACAAGTATGAAAAAATCTTTTTGGTGTATTGTGCTTCTATACATGATCACTCTCAAAGATTTAGTTATAAACTAAAGAGATATTATTAACAAGTTCAAACGAATTAAGCAAATCAAACTTTACAAGGAATTCATAATCATCATAGAAATTCAAATGCCTAAAATCCACGAAAATCAAGTTTAAGCCATTAAGTCAAATACATATGTACATAGATAAAAGAGACTTAAGAATGAAGAGGCCAAAGAAACGTGATTCAAGGTAGGACATTATAGGTAATGTGGTGGTAGTCCGGGAAGAAGAACAACACAACAAACTCTTTTTCAACATCCAACCTTTTCTTGCATTTTTCTTTTTCTTGAGTGAATGACAGTGGTGCACAATAGCCGAAACCTTGGTGTTCAGTTTCCTTCACGTACCTCACACCAAAATGCACATACCAAATCAACTCATAGGGAATGTTTTTAAAACTAATTAGACTTTGGCAAGACACAAACACCCGATTATGTGAATGGTGCCGAGTTACTCGTCTTCATAGCCAACAATCCGTTCATAAGCTCTTGCTTTCAAATTCAACTTCTTCATATAACACACTTTTTCTTTTAAGCACACACCTTCAAACTTCAAATTCCTAATTCCCGGATAGATCAAAGGAGGCAAATATGATCAATGTTTGAGGTGCTAAACATGAATAAGATAGAGAAGAAGAAGAACTCTAATTGCCTAAATCATTCCTATGCAATGTAAAAAAACTCATCACATAGCTTCAACTATCAATTTCAATTCAATTAAACATACAAATTTCCATCAATCATATGAATTTCAAATAAAGGATCAATTCCTGCAAATTCATAATTCATTCAAAACTCAAAAATAATAATCAAAAGCAAATAACATACACCAAGTTTCATCATAGAGGTCCTATCAAGTAATAGAGAAGCACATAAGCACATTTTTTTTTGATGCAAAACAAATAAGAAACGTGTGACAATATCTGAAAATGTTCAACGCAGATACAAAACATGCTGAGAAATATTGTAAACATCCTACCCCATACTTAAATTTCACATTGTCCCAATGTGAAAAATAAGAAGGAATAAAAACAATACTCACAATGTAAAATGATGAATGCAGGTCTTCCGGCGCGTCCTACTGAGGTGGAGGTGGCGGATCACGTGGAAAATGCAGGTTGTCCGGGTCGTAGGAACGCCCGGACATCTGGCGATACATGTCACTGTACATGCCCTCTGAAGCTGAATGACGCCTCTCCTGCTCTGTCAGAATATGCAGGATCCTCTACTGGCGTACATGTATCTGATGGATGTCATCGGCCAGCTGATCAAGAGTGGGCGTCTCTCTGCGTTGAGTCCCGGGAGCTCGTGAAGACGAAGCTCCTCATGTGGGACGTGTACCTGCACTCCTTGTCTCAAACATAGTATCCTCTGCCTCAGCGGCAGGCTCCATATCCTCATCACAATGAGCAACATCCCTATCATCTGGTTGCCCAACATGCTCCTTCTTAGAAATATCTACCTCAAAAGCCTCCCTCCAAAATCTCTTATCTCTAAAGGTGTACTCATTCTTCAAATCAATTCCAACCTTTTCAACCCAAGTCATAGCTACTCTAAAGGGTTGATTACCCTTTTGGATCAAAATCTTCCTATGCACAAGACGTCGTCTACCCACAACGATAGGCAAGTTCGTCACCGTCAACCTAGAGAGGTCAATACCAAGCCTCAAAGCAATGTGGGTGATCAAACCACAAACACCAATATATCCAGAGCTCTTCTTGGACACCTTTTTCAGGAGTTCAAGCATCAATGTGGCCGAATCCGGGTTACGGTTACGGGAAATACACCACAACATAAACAACTCCCCTAAGAGTACCTGATGTTGTGTCTCTCGCCTAGGTAAAAAAATCTCACTCATAATCCTATGAGCCAACCTGAAAGACAAGTTCACAATGTACTTGCACTTGGCCTCTCCGGCCTTCCACTCACTAGTTAAACCCATAGGTTTAGTAATCTCGTGCCAGAATGCACGTTGATCCACATCACTATCAAAAGTGGACAAACTGCTACGTGAAAAGTGAAATAGATCTCCAAAATCATCCTTACACATCTCATAGTAATTGTTCATGAGCCTAAATTTCACACATCCACTTTCATTCCTACCCTTAAACACAAAAGAGCTCAAAAACTCTAATGTCAAATCCTCATAGTTTGGATCCTTAATAGCAACCAAATGCAACCAATCACAATTATCCATAATCATATGCATACCCTCACCACATCCAAATTCACTAATATCCAAAATATCTTGATACTTAGGAGCATCAAATTTAAGCTTAGCAAGGCGAGCATAGTTTGACTTACAAGCATCGGAAATGATCGGAAAATTTCCTCGAGACCCGGAAGGTTCAGCTTGCTTTCTGCCCTTCTTAGAAGACCCTTTTTTAGATGTCGGTATCTTCATACAAGCCATCTCAAAACGAAAAAGTTCGGCAGAGGCAAATCTCGGTCGGTCGACCGAGATGAATTGGGCAACAATCGGCGATCTTGGTCTCGGCCGAGATCGATGATTTCGGTCGAAATCTCGTTCGTTCCTTGCTTGGATGATGTTCTTAAGGATTTTTTGAGCAAATTCCCTCAAAGAGTTGAAGGATTTATGGGTTCTTTGTAGGTGTGGGCACAAATCCCACTAATCCCGGTCCCGTTCCGGGCCCATCCCGGTCCCGTCCCGATCGCGGCGGGATTTCTTTCAAAATTATAAATCCCGTCCCGAACCCGTCCCGTCAAAAACTATCCGGGACGGGATACGGGCCTTAATTTCTCCATTCCGCAGGGCCCGTCCCGTCTAGTATATAATAAAGTTTTTAATCAAAATAATAAATAAGAGTATAATCAATAAACATTAGTGAAATACTTATATAGTTATTATATAGTTACGTTTATATATTTTAAAAAATAAATCAGGTTGGTCAAACCGTCAAAATTGACAAGTGTTCCAAATTCATTTAGATATGTTTTATTGTATATATTTGGAACTTTAATTTAAATCTAATATGTTATTATGAAAATTCTAGAAACTTTAATGTTTTTTGCGTTTTAAGTGCGATATATACGAATACTTTGTAGATAAAACGTAATATTTAAAAACATTAAATAAACTAATGTACAAACGGGATAGGGCCCGTCCCGTCCCGTCCCATCCCGGTCCCAGCCGGGATAGGACCCGCTTGGATTCAATCAAAAATCTCTAAGACCCGTCCCGATCCCGTCCCATTTAAAATAGCCGGGACGGGACTGGGATGACCTCAATCCCGTCCTATCCCGTCCCATGCCCATACTTAGTTCTTTGTGAAAGGAGATTTTTGGTTAGGGTTTGAGTTTGGGGAGGTGATTGTGGATGGCTTTTGATGAAATTTGTTGTGGGAATCACTTAGGAATTGGATTTGGGATTGATTGTGGGTAGAATGAATGAGTTTGGTGAAGAATTGAGTGATTTTGGGAATTTAGGGAAGGGTTATAAGGTTTTTAGCTATGGAGGGTTTGATGAATGAGGAAGAAGAAGAGGAAAATCGGGCTTAAATCCGACAGGTCCCGATCTCGGTCGGTCGACCGAGATTTTTGGTTCCCATCCCGTTTTCTTTCGTTCTTCTTTCCTTCGAATTACGGGTCTCGTTTCTAGAATTTTTCCTAGCATAACTTCATTTTCTTTCTCCATTGACACCTAGATCTTACAAAGACAAAGACAAAAACAAACGCGTAAAAATGCAAAAGCAAAAACAAAAAGACTAAGACATGAAGACTGTTCGCTGTTTTTACACCCCTATAAACCTTTATCAATAATGATAAAGACTCACAAGTTAGTAAAAACCACGGTATGCTTTAAATTTATAAAACTAGAAATAAATACCCAAATTGCAGTGAACCCACAGTGTATGGGTCAATCGTAGTATGGATAAGTACTCCAAGGTCGATCTCAGGGACCGAGTGAATGATTTGCAATTATGATCTAAAATAGAGTAAATCTAAAATAAGAATAAAGGTTGGAAAAGTAAGGAAAGAAAGAGCAAATGTTTTTGGAGATTTTTATAAAGTTCGTAGTCAAATATCAGATTTGATTGAAAACCAAACAAAGCAAATGAACAAAGATTTATCAATAAAAGAGAACGGATTTCAAGGATTCAAGGTCATTATTTATACGCTTGGACTCATGACAACTCTCAAGGGATCTATGGTTGACAAGCCAGAGGGAAGAACGTTTCTAGACTGACGATCTATTACCGGGTAAGTCTCAAGACCATATAGTTCCAAACCCAACCACCTATTACCGGGTAAGTCTCAAGGTAGAGAGGTAGAAAATTCTAAACAAACCAGACTACAAAGTAAGGATCAGGTAAACCTTTACGGGTAAGTCTCAAGTATTACCCTACTCAGGAAGGAATCTAAGCACACTCAACCCAATAGAGGTTGTTTTCACCTCTATTACCTATGATCAGTTCTCTAAGGTATCTAAGAAGGGGTATCACCGGGTAAGTCTCAACTCTAACTTAGGTCACTAGTTAGAAGGATTCTAACTAGGTTCAAACCAAACTAACCACTAGGATTTCAAAGCTATTCAAACCAAGAATAAGCACACTATTCCATCATAGTCCAGGTATAAACAAATCCCTATTCACCTTAGAACCACAAAGGTTCTAGCCAACAATCAACATAATGAAAGCAATAATCAATTCAATTGAGGAATGCATAAGATATGAAATAATAAAGGGAATAAAGAAAGAACTCAACTTTATTAATCCGAAATCAACAATACAAAGGAATCCTAGTATTGCGAAGCGTATCTGAACTGAAAGAAATGAAAAAGACTGAATCTTTCCTAAAACTCACTAAGGTCCAACAATGGTGAAAATGGTAAAGAGCAAGGTAGCCGTCAGGGAGAATCTCTCTATGTAACCCTCAAAATAATAGAATGCGAAGCCTTGGGAATTATTTGAAGCTTTCCTTTTATACCCAACAACCTTTCAAAGAATGGGCTGAGCCAAAACGGATCCATGAAATAAAATAAAATCGACGTTCAGGGAATCTCGGTCAGCCATCTCGGCCGAGATGCTTCACATGTCGGGGCCGAGATTTATCTTCGAGATTCAGCGTCCATGGTATCTCGGCCGGGTCGACCAAGATCACACCCGAGATTAAGGCCGAGACTCTTCAACAGTAACTTCCAAGTTTCCATCTCGGACCGAGATAGGTAGATCTCGGCCCCGACATGTGAAGCATCTCGGGCACTTCATCTCCTTTGCTCCAAAGCTCGTCTTCTTCTCCCTTCCTATGCTCGCGGAGTCGTTCCAAAGCGTCCATTCCGAGGCTTGATCCTCAAATGCATCGTTTTAGCTCCAAAACACGTCAAAGTACCTACAAAGACACCAAAAGCTTGTGTACACATCTATACTTGCAAAGTAACACTAAACAAGTATAAAGTACACAAACTAAGGCTAAAACATGCATGCGGAAAGGGAAAAACTACCTATTTTCCCTACTAAACTAGGTCGATAATTCATGTTATCAAAATACCCATACTTATCTTTGCTTGTCCCCGAGCAAATAGTAAATTCAAGGCAAGATAGCATGAATCATTTATGCTAAAATAGTAAGAAAAACTCTTTTTGGTAGTGCTTCTATTCATGATCACTTTCAGAGTGTAGTTACAAGGCTAAAGACATATTTCGATTAAGGTCATGTAAGATAGACAATGTATAGGATAATCACACATTGCAAGGAATCCATATTCATCAATAAAACTACCAATGTCACATTCATGAAAAATTCAAGTTTAGGCCATGAAGTCAATCACATGTATACAAAGATCAATAGGACTTAACAAAAGAATAGGCTAAAGAAATGTGATCAAGGTAGGATGTTTATAGGTAATGTGGTGGAAATCTGGGAAAAAGGACAACACAATATTTTTGTCTTTCTTCTTTCTCAACATCCATCTTTTCCCTTCACACACACACACACACACACACACACACACACACACATATATATGTATATATATATATTCTCTTTTTCTTTTGAGTGAAAGGCATAGGTGCACAATAGCCGAAACCTTGGTGTTCAGTTTCCTTCATGTACCTCACACCAAAATGCACATACCAAATCAACTCTAGGGAATGTTTTTAAAACCAATAAGACTTTAGCAAGACACAAACACCCGATTATGTGAATGGTGCCGAGTTACTCATCCTCATAGCCAACAAACCTTTAAAAAGTTTTTTCTTTCAAATCACATCTCACAACACATTCAACTTCTTCACATATTATACATCATTCATCTTTCACAATTAAGCACACACCTTCAAACTTCATTTTCCTAATTCCCGGATAGGTCATAAGGTGGCAAATATATTCAATGTTTGAGGTGCTAAATATGGTAAGGATAGAGAAGAAAAAGAATTCGAAGTGCCTAAATCATTCATGTGCAATGTGAAAGAACTCATCATATAGCTTCAACCATCCAAGATCAATCCAATTAAATAAGGTAATTCAAATAAATCATATAGATTACAAACAAGGTATTCAAATCCCATAAATGCCATTAATCCAATTAAAGCTCAAAATAAATATCAGTAGCCAAATAAACATACACAAATTTCCTCAAAAAGGTCACATCAATCCTAGAAGCACAAATTTTTTGAAAATTTCTGATTTTTTTGGATTTTCATATAAAATGCATACAAATAAGGGAAACGTGTGACAAATAATTCAAATTGTTCAATGTAGTACAAAAAAGAAACATGCTAAAAGGGATTGCAAGCATCCTACCCCATACTTAAAACTCACATTGTCCCCAATGTGAATAATAAATATGAAGTAAAAACAATACTCACAATGTAAAAATGAAGCAAGAATCCGGTGCATCTACTGGAATGGAGGAGGCGGATCACGGGGAAAGTGTGGGTTGTTCGGGTCATAGAAATGCCCGAACATCTATCTATAATAGTCTCCGTACATCCCCTCCGAGACGGAGTGGCGTCTGTCCTACTCAGCAACTCTCTGCGTAAGCGACTCTAAGATGCTCTCTATCGTCTGTTGGCTACTCTCTATCTGCCGATGCCCCAGCTGCAGCTGATACATGTCATCGGTCAGCTGGCCCATAGTAGTCGGCCTCCTGCGGCTAGGTCTGGGAGCACGTGATGACGATGCTCCTCTTGCAGGCTTCCTGGTAGGGCGTGTACCCACATCACCCATGTCAGAAACAAAATCATCTGCCTCAGCGACATGCTCTATATCCTCGTCATCCTAGGCAACATCCTCATCAGAACTCTCAGCCTCTAGAGCCTCAATGGCCTCTCTCCAGCATCTCATGTCTTTGATAGTGAACTCACTCCTCCAAATAACACCATGCAGCTCATCCCATGGCATAGCAACTCTAAAGGGTCTCTTACCCTTCTGAGTCAGAATCTTCCTGTTTGCTAAATGCCTCCTAGTAATAGCTACAACCTTGGAGTCAAAATAATCAAATCATGCCCAAGCTTCTAAGCAATGTGGGTGACCAACCCACCAACACAAATGACACTGGAACTCTTCTTGGACACCTTTTTGAGGTGCTCAAGCATGAGAGTAACATAGTCTGGAGCTCAACCCTCTGTAATGCACCACCATGTGAATAACTCATCCAGAAGCAACTGGTGCTAGGTCTCATGCCTGGGTAGCAGAATCTCGCTCATAATCCTATGAGCTACCAAGGCCCCATCGGCTTGGTTATTTCGCGCCAGAATCCGCGCTGAATTTCACACACCTCTCATCCACCCTCGGGAAATGAAACAAATCCCCAAAATCTGTCTTTGACATCTCATAATCCGTGTTCATCACATGGAATTTCACACACCTCTCACCATTTCCTCCATCAAAAACAAAAGTGTTCAAAAATTCACAAGTCAGTTCATGATAATCTGGCTCTTGAATAACAATGAAGTATGCCCTACCACATATATCAGTGATCATCTGCATGTCATCAACTACTCCTAACTTACTAATATCTGCTAAATCCAAATATCTCGGTGGCTCATGTTCAAGTCCAAATAGTCGAGAGTAGTTTGACTTACATGAATCTGGGATGATCGGTGTGTACCTCGAAGGGTCAGAAGGCTCAGAGGACTCTGCTTGCTTCTTTGATTTCTTTGAGCCACTGACTTTGGACAAGGATCGCTTGAAACGGTTCATTTTTGATCGAAAAACACCGTAGAAGGTGATCTCGGTCGGCTATCTCGGTCGTAGACCGAGATTTTTGGCGATTTCGGGCGAGATTGAGTTTCGGCCGGGATTGAGTTATTCGCTGGTTTTTTCGTGGGATCCTTGCTTGGATTGTGTTTCTAAAGCTCTTTTGCACAAAAAAAATCCAAGTGAAATGGAGTGTTTTTGAGGTTTTGAAGGATTGGAATTTTTGGTTAGGGTTTGGGTTTGGGGGAGAGGTTTTTGAGGGATTTTGATGAAATTGGTTTAGGAATTGAGTTTAGGGATGAGATTGGGAGAGATTGTGGGAATAATAAAGAGAGTTTTGGTTGAGATTTGAGGGATGTGGGGAAATTGGGTATACATTTAAGGTAATTTGGCTATGGAGGCAAGAGGAGAGGTGAAGGATGGAAGAAGAAGCTGTGGCCGAGGCGAGGTCCTTATTTTAACCTATCTCGGCCTCAAACCTCGGTCGACGACCGATATTTTTGTTTGGTCGGGGCCGAGATTTCCTATCCGTCCAATTCAAGCAAACTCTGGATCTCCGTCGGCTATCTCGGTCAAGGTGACCGAGATTGCTGGCCTTGTGTCGTTTCTTCCTTGACTTCTTTTGTTCCTCGCCTTTCATAACAATTTCCACATCTTAGGCTCGTTCCGAGCACTGCTTCCTGTGTCTCTTTTCACAATGACACCTAGGTCCTGAAAGGACACAACAAAAACGCGCAAAAACGATTAAAAAAAACAAAAAGCAAAATCAAAAGCAAAAGGACGAAAGGACTCTTACCTCGGGTTGCCTCCCGAGAAGCGCTTGGTTTAAGGTCTCTAGCCGGACCTAACTCCTTCAATACGTCAAGTGAGATAGATGGGTGAAAGTTTTTTCACCGGAGGTTCCGGTGTATACGTCTTCAACCTATGTCCATTCACTTTAAAAATACCGGAGTTTTCACCCCATACTTCGACAACTCCATGGGGGAAAATCTTCTTCACAACAAAAGGTCTCGTCCATCTTGACTTCAACTTTCTTGGGAATAGTCCAAGTCTTGAGTTAAATAGAAGAACAAGATCACCTTCCTTGAGGGATAAAATGTTAATTCGTAGAAAAAATGGGACCTTTCTCAAGAGTTATAAAGACCCTTGAGTCCGGTAGCAAAGCTTACAAGAGTTTAGTACCACATGACACTAGCATGTTTTAGGACCATACACACCCATCAAACACACTAGTAAGCCTAGCACGGGATGCAACCCGGCACAAGAGGTAGGAATAACTTTGTGACCATGATACAAACAGTACACGCAACATAGTTGCTATACGTGAACAGTGCCATGCAAGGCCTATTACAATACATAACCAAATTAATACACAAACAAGGAAATCCGGTGTTTGTCTCAAAGTCGTTCACAAATTCGGTTAGGATACTCATTGTTGATGGTCTTGAACACGTGATTGATGATGATGTTGGTATTGATGTCAGTTGGTATCTTCTTGCCGTCAAAGACCATAGAGTTTCTAGCAATCCATATGAAGTAAACTGTTGCGGAAAAGGCGATGATCTTGGAGCATTTCCTCCTTCCTTTTCCAATGGCATTGTTCTCCAGTCAGGTAAGGAAGGAGTGGATAGACTTGATGTCAAGGACATGAGTGGTTGCAATCTTGAACCTGTGCTTAACCGCTTTCCATATAGTGTTAGAGTAAGTACACTCAAAGAAGAGGTGTTGGTGGGACTCTTCATGGACGTTGCACATGCGGCAATTCGGGTCAACGTTGAGGAAGGGCATCCTATTATGCGTGGACAGTCTCACAAGGGTGACCATCCACAAAATGAAGTTGTGTCTTGGGGTATTCTTGTTATTCCATACCACCTTGTGCCAACTAACGTCCTCGTCACGGTCCCTGAAGCTTTGGAAACAATGAACTTGTTCTCCTCACAAAGATTGGTTAGCGTGTCATGAAGGGAGGTCCCCTCCTCCGCTTTCTCAATGAGAAGGTCACGGCTTTTGATAATAGTTTTGAGGAGCGGGGAAACATTGTTGTTGGTTTTCCAAGTAGTCACGGTCTCAACCTCCAAGTACCTTTGTTTGACCCAGCTGACCCATATGGTGTCTCTATCAAAGTAGATGTTACCAAGTTGCTTGGCCATGAAAGCCCAATTCCAGTTTCTAACTTGGATCAACCCCAATCCCCCTTCTTTTTTGGTGAGACACACCTTCGTCCAAGCCACCCTAGGTCTACTCCATAGGAAGTGCCTACAAAGTCTCGTAACCTTTTCAATAACAAAGGTCGGGACAGGGAGAATGGAGAGCCAAAAACTCTCAATTCCTTGGAGAACCAAGACAATGAGTTCTCTTCTACCCGCAAAAGAAATGCATTTCTTGTTCCAAGCACTAAGATGCAAAGCATCTTATCAATGAGAGTAGAGTGGTTAATTACTCTAAGGATTTGAGGGGCCATAGGGATGCCTAAGTACCTGAAGGGGAAGACACCCATCTTGAATCCCGTGATGTTCTTTATCTCCAAGGCTTCATTTTCTGGAGTAGAGGCGAGGGACATCGAAGATTTGTCTTTGTTCACCTTTAGACCGGACATCTTTTCAAACTTTTGGAGGCATCTTATGAGGGTGTTCACCGAGTTAGCATCTCCCTTGGAGAACATTACTATGTCATCGGCAAAGGCAAGGTGAGCAATGCCTTGTTTGCCACAAAATTGGTGGTGTTTGAATTGGGGTTTGGAAGTTTCATCTTTGATGGTTCTAGAGAGGAGTTCAACACACATGACAAATAGAAAAGGAGAGATAGGGTCACCTTGCCTTATGCCCCTCTTGGCCGGAAAGTGTCCAAAGAGGCCTCTATTAATCTTCAAGGTGTAAGTAGAGTGACACATTCCATGACCCATTTGATGAACAAGCCAGGCAGTCCAAGGCATTTCATGGCAAACTTCAAGTACTTCCATGAGATGGTATCATACGCCTTTGCAAGATCGATGTTTAGGAAGCATCTTCTAGTATCTCTTTTTGCATTGTACCGTCGGAGTAACTCTTGGACAAGGAAAATATTATCGGTCACGTGTCTCCCGGGGACAAAGGCGGCTTGAGCTTTGTCAATAAGGTAGGTGAGGCTAGGGGAGAGGCGTTTTGAGAGGATTTTGGTGATGAGTTTGTAGACCACGTTGCAACACGATATAGGTCTATAGTGATCCACTCTAGTAGGCGAGTCGGTTTTTAGGGATCAAGGAGACAATAGTATGGTTGATTTGCCCCAAGAGTTTAGAGTTGGTGAAGAACTCCTTAACCGCCACACACAACTCACTGCCAATGCCATTCCATGCAGCTTTGAAGAACTTGGCAGAGTATTCATCCGGTCCCGGCGCCTTATTATTTTCAATGTCCCAAAGGGCCTCTTTGATTTCTTTGTTGGAGACACGTTCAGTGAATCTAGTCTTGTCATCCTCCATAACCTTGGCGCCATTTTGGAAAAGCTCATCGTCAAGTATACTATCGTCCGACTCTTTGCCGAAGAGGTTCATGTAGTAATCAATGAATTCTTCCGCAAGATCGTTGGGTTTAGAGGTGGTTGAACCATCCCTCTTAGTGACATGTCCCATGTGCCCTTTGTAGCTATTAGCCTTCATGATCCCATGGAAGTACTTAGTAGATTTGTCCGCCTTTACGGTGTGTTTAGTTTTGGCTTGTTGGTTGTAAAAACTAAACTCCGCCTTGTTCAGTCTTTCAGCCTTCTTTTTGGACTCCATCATGATGTTGCGAGCCTCAACATTCCTGGGGTTGATTCTTAGCTGCTCGAGGGCAAGAGCGTAGTCCTGATTGGCATTCTTAGTCCTCTCGGTGATGTGAGCAAAGTGCCTTCGATTCAACTCTCCGAGAGGGCTCTTCATTCCTTTCAAAAGCTTGCAAAGCCTAAAGTGGTATGTACCTTTCTCTCTACACACCCAATTGGCTCTAATCACCTCCTTAAAGTTCTCATGATCCTCCCACATATCAAAGAACTTAAAGCATCTTATTTCTTCATTGGTGTGCTGCCGGAATGGGAAGATGCCCACCTTATGTTCGGAGAGGTGCCATCTTTCGAGGAAGGTGGCTTTGCAAAACAAACTTGGTCCAGCCATTCACCATTCACCATGATACGATCAATACTGATCCAAATGGTTCCATTTGTCCAGGTAAATTTGTTGTTATTTGAGCATGGGGCATCAACAATCCCAAGGTCTTGACAAGCCTCATACATGTCACGGCATTCATGTGTTCTAACGGGCGCTCCATTGATCCTTTCATCCGGGTAGAGGACATTGTTGAAATCGCCGAGCAAACACCAAGGGAGATTGAAGTTGTGGACATAACTTCTAATGGAGTCCCAAGCCAAACCCCTAGCCGTTGCAGTTCGGTCTCCAAGCATAAAACAGACCCCGAAGGTGACTTTAGTCTCCTTGCAAAAGACTTTGCATGCCATAATTTGGACGGTAACCTCAGTCAATTTTACATTCACCATTCTCTCATTCCATAACATTAGCATTCTACATCTAGTGTCAAGGTTGAAGTTGTGGTGGAATCTCCAATCACCAAACTTCCTTCTCATGAGCTCATTAACATCAACTTTCGTGGCATCAAACCTTGTCTCAAGAACATAACACACAGCGGCTTTGAATTATTTCATCAAAGCAATCAACCCATTTTGTACTCGGGGCTGGTTAAACCCCTACAAGTTCCACACTAAGATTGTCATTGGGAACCGTTGAGGTTGCCATTCCCCTTTCCTTTCATCATCGGGCCCTTGTGTCCCTCGGTTTCCTTAGTGAGAAGCCTCTTGCTAACTCTCTTTGTGTTTGGCATGACTTGTTTGGAGCTTGCGTGATTAGAGTAGGCACCGGCCTTTGTCAACTCAATCTCACGATTGAGTTCCCTCACTATTCTTCTCTGATTCTTGGATAGCACCAGGGTGAAATCCTCCTCCTTCTCTTTTCCTTTGTCACATGTTTCCTCTTTAGTGGCCACTTCATTCTCCGAGTCAACAAGCTCCCCTTCCTCTTCACTATGACTCTCCTCCTCTATATTATCCGAGTCAATATCCTCACTTGTTTCTTCTTCATTAGTTTCGTTCATGGCAATTTCTTTGCCCTTATCATCCACACGTCCCGGTTTGGTTTAGGCAAGGGCCATCCCATTCGTTGTGGCGATGTTGGTTGGCTTGCTCGTTGTCACTCCTTTCGTGGTCTTTCCTTCCTCCATATTGGGATTGTTTTGCTCTCTCATCTTATGTTGTACATTCACTTGTGGTTGCCTATCAATCTTTTTCCTATACCTTCTTCCTTGGCGGGTGGTGCCTCTTACATCACGACGCTTCTCCACAAATTTGCACTCCTTGTCGGTGTGTCCAAATTGGAAGCAATGTCTACAATAGGCCGGTTCATTTTCATAGAGCAAGGTACATTTCAGTGTAACCCCATCATCGAAGTCAAGGTCCACCTCTCTTCTCATTTCCCCGGAAAGATTGACTTCTGTGAGCACACATGCATAGGATCCTCTCTTCCATTCCTCCGTGACATGCTCCATGAAGAGTGGCTTGCCCACCATTCAATCAATCCTTCCCAGTATACTCGGAGTCCAGAATTCATTGGGTAGTCCCGTGACACGGGTCCATAGTGGGACGGTGGCAATGTCTTTGCGGTTGAAGGCAAACTTGTCGGGAACCATCTTTAGGATCATTGGCCGATTATGTATCGTGTATGGACCTTCTCTTAGGACTTTATCTCTATCCTCATCTCCTTGAAAGTTAAATATTATCCATCCTGCCTCCACTCTATACTTTGCCTTTACTCCCGAAGCCTTCATCATTCCATATATTGCAAAGTGCCCCGGGTAGTAGCCTACTTATCGGCCGAGGAGGGAACTACCCCAAACTTGGTTTTCTGGCATAGCCTCAGCGCATCTTATTGAGACCCTATTGGACATGGGAGGGGTGTATTCCAACTTGCCTCCAAGTCTAGAGTTCATAAACACTCTCGGTGGGGGCTTGCTTCAAGCATTCTTCAGAGTAGTTCTAGCCGGCATGGCTCCAAGAGGAGGGAACTCAAGGTTGTCGGGAAGGACCGGCGGGGGTAGAACACCGCTCTGACCTTCGGCTATGCTATCAAGCAAAGTCTGGGCGTTGTCCTCATGGTCGGAAAGAACATCTCTGGCGTTAGTGGGAACCTTGGTGCCATTGTCTCCTTCAAGTACACTATCAATAGCTTTAGCCGCCGTGGCTTCCGCTTGGAGAAGGTGGGACATCGAGGGCCGCGTAGCATTCAAGGCTGGAACAGGTTCAATGGCCAATGGGAGCGGCACCATTTCACTAGCCTCCTTATTCAAAGTACACACGGACGGTTGGGTGCCCGAGGTGTGAATACCAACACTTGTCGTTTGGTTAGCAGGGGGTGAGTCATTGGTTTCTCCATAAGCAAGTCTAAGGGCGGCGCCACTAGGGGAGGCAGCCACCGGAACAAGGACAGGGAGAAAAAGCTTCTTCCTAGCCATGGCCGGGAAGAAGGGAGGGAGCCAGGGAGCTCAAGTGTTACCCTGGTCACGGAGGGACTTTGAGTGAGAGGAGAGGGTGGCTACACAGGTCCTGGGGGGAACCATGTAGCGGGAGTTTGAAAGAGGGGGATGCCCACTGCACCGGGAGGGTGGCAGCGGGGGAGAAGGCCGCCGGGGAGGCGCCCTAGGGAAGCCGAAAAACGCCTATTGAGTCGCCAAAATGCCAATGAAAAGAGAGGGAGGGGAACCTTCCTTGAAGTTCTTTGGCAATATGTGCTTGTCATGCCACTTATTTGTTCTCTCTGTGTAGATCCGTGCACTTTCATATGCATTCATCCGGATTTCTTCTAGTTCGTTGATGTCTAGCAGCCTCTTTTCTCCGGCTTCTTTTATATCAAAATTTAGCCATTTCACGGCCTAGTATGCTATATGCTCCAACTCTACAGGCAAATGACAGGATTCCCATAAACGAGTTGATGAGTAGTACCTATGGGAGTCTTTTATATGTTGTCCTATATGCCCAAAGTGCTTCATCAAGCTTCATTTCTCAATCCTTCCTGGAGCGAGACACTGTCTTCTGTAGGATCTCCTTGATTTCTCTGTTTGATATTTCCACTTGACCACTAGTCTGGGGATGATATGGGGTTGCAACCTTGTGAGTTACCCCATACTTGGACAAAAGAGCCTCAAAGTTCCTGGCTGTGAAATGCTTCCCTCCATCACTAATAATGACACGTGGTGTGCCAAATCTAGGGAAGATAGTCCGGTTGAAAATTTTGATTACAACTTTAGCATCATTTGTAGGAGAGGCAGTGACTTCAACCCATCTAGAAACATAGTAAACTGCTAAAAGGGTGTAAAGGTTTCCACATGAGGATGGGAAAGGTCTCATGGAATCAACACCCCATACATCAAAAATCTCAACTTCTTGAATGTTGTTCAAAGGCATCTCATTCCTCCTGGATATGTTTCCCGTCCTTTGACATGAATCACAAGCAGTGACAAATACCTGCACATCTTTGAAAAGATTAGGCCAAAAGAATTCAGATTGTAATACCTTGACACTAATCTTGTGGGCGCTAGCATGTCCTCCACAGGGCAATGAATGACAATGCCAGATGACACTCTCAATCTCGTCGTCCGGGACGCATTTCTGAAGGATTCCCTCGGGTCCTCTCTTGAATAGTAGTGGTTCATTCCAATAGTAATGCCTCACATCCTTGTAGAATTTCTTCCTTTGGGAAGGAGATAAACCTGGAGGAATTTCACCACAAACTAAATAATTAACAATATCAGCAAACCAAGGTTCCTTATTACTTGAAATTTGGAGGATATATTCCTCCATTATGTGGAGTTTCTCATCTGGAAATGCATCATCAATAGGGATGTCATCTTTCTCCATAAGTTCCGGGGGTAACCTGCTAGATGATCAACCACATAATTTTCCGACCCTTTCTTGTCTCTAATTTCTAGATCAAATTCTTGAAGGAGGAGGATCCATCGGATAAGGCGTGGTTTTGCATCCTTCTTGGTGAGAAGATACCGAATCGCAACATGATCCGTGTACACAATCACCTTAGCTCCTACAAGATAGCAACGGAACTTCTCGAATGCGAACACAACGGTTAGGAGCTCCTTCTTAGTTGTTGCATAATTAAGTTGGGCTCCATCAAGCGTCTTGCTTGCATAATAGATAGCATGAGTAAGTCCTTCATTCTTTTATTCTAGCACAACTCCCACCGCGAAATTGCTTGCATCACACATCACTTCGAATGGTAGAGACCAATCCGGGGGTTGCATGATTGGAGCAGTGATGAGAGCTTCCTTCAACCTACAAAAAGCATCAAGGCATTCTTTCGAGAAAACAAACTGCACATCCTTGATTAGTAGGTTAGTGAGATGTTTTGAAATTTTAGAGAAGTCTTTAATAAATCTCCAGTAGAAACCGGCATGTCCTAGAAAACTCATTAGCCCCTTGATCGATGATGGTGGAGGTAACTTCGCAATGGTCTCAATCTTGGCCTTATCAACCTCAATTCCACGGTTAGATATAAAGTGACCTAACACAATACCTTCTCTAACCATGAAATGGCATTTCTTCCAATTGAGAACAAGATTACAATCCTCACATCTTTGTAAGACATGTTAGCCAAACAATCATCCAAAGAGGATCAGTAAACAGGAAAAATCATCCATAAAGACTTCCATGATGTTTTAAATATATTTAGAAAAAATAGACATCATGCATCTTTGGAAAGTAGCAGGAGCATTACATAAACCAAAAGGCATTCTCCTATAAGCAAAAGTACCCCAAGGACAAGTAAAAGTGGTCTTCTCTTGGTCATATGGATGGATGAGAATTTGAAAGAAACCACTATACCCATCTAAGTAGCAAAAGTAAGAATGTTAGGCCAGTCTTTTCAGCATTTGGTCAATGAAGGGTAAGGGGAAATGATATTTCCTGGTGGCATGATTCAACTTTCTATAGTTAATTCACATTCTCCATCCTGTCACATTCCTAGTAGGAATCAACTCATTCTTCTCATTGGTTATGACATTCATCCCACCTTTCTTAGGTACAACATGTACCGGGCTAACCCACTTACTATCCGAGATAGGGAATAATTTCCGCATCAAGTAACTTAAGGATTTCCTTCTTAACTACCTCTTTCATGTTAGGATTTAATCTTCTTTGAGGTTCAATAGAAGGTCTATGTCCATCTTCTAACATTATCATATGCACGCACATAGAAGGTTTAATCCCTATTAGGTCATCTATAGTGTAGCCTAAAGCTTTTCTATGCACCCTAAGCTCATTCAATAACTTCTCAAGTTCAAGTTCATTCAAGCTAGCACTCACAATGACGGGATAAGACGAGTTAGAACCAAGAAAAGCGTACCTTAGGTGTGTTGGAAGAGGTTTCATCTCAACCTTAGGAGGTTCCGACGACTCCTCACTGATCTCGGCCAGCTCATCTCGGTCGAGATAGGAGATCTCGGACCGAGATGTAATGAGTCTCGGCCGAGATCCAAGAATCTCGGCCGAGATGATCCGATTTTCGGAAGTCCCAACTTTCTGCTGTAAAACCTCAATCCAGGATCTCAGGTGAGATCTCGGCCGAGATGCTCCATACTCTCGACGGCCAAACTTTCTGCTGTAAAATCTCGGCCGAGATTCCTTGTGTCTCCGTCAGCTCTTCAAATCTTGATTCCTCGTCGACGGGGAGTAGACTAAAAAATTGGACTTTTTCAAATAGTTCATCTATTGGCTCTACTGCCATGATGCTCATGGTTAAAACCTGTTCAAGAGGATCAGAAAATAGAATAGAATTGATTGTTTCCCAAAGATCCTCATCATCATCAAGGACGTTGTACATATCATCTTCAAACATTGGTCCCTTAATCAAAGGAGAGAGCTTAAATTCTACAACTTCCTCGTCAATCCTGAAAGTAAGTGTTGCCTTCTTGCAATCAACTAGGCATCCAAATGTAGAAAGGAATGGTCTACCTAGGATAATAGGAACATGACAATCAACAGAAATATCAAGTACAACAAAGTCAATAGGAATGAAAATTTTCTCTAGTTGGATGGGAACATCTTCAATGATTCTCATAGGGCGTGTGGTGCTCCTGTCTACCATGCAAAGATTCATCTTCGTTGGTTTTGGTTCTCCAAGTCCAACTAATCTGCATATTGCAAGCGGGATTATGCTCACACTAGCTCCAAGGTCGCAAAGCGCCTTGTAAGTTCCATCTCCAACCTTGATTGTTACATAAAAGGATCCGGGATCGCTCAACTTTGGTGGCATCTTTCCACTGTTCTTCTGGATTAGCTCAGCAGTTCGCCGGGTCATTATGACTTCTCCCAATTCCTCTAGTCTCCTCTTTTTGGAGAGGATCTCCATTAAGAATTTCCCATAGGAAGGCATCCCTAGAATAGCATCAACAAAAGGAATGTTAATTAGCAGTTTTTTCAATAATTCAACAAACTTACCAAAATGCTTCTGTAACTGAGTTCTTGCTTAGGATTTAGGAAAAGGAAGTGGTGGCTTGTAAGGAGGAGGAGGAATGTAGACATCTTCTTTTTCTTTAGGCTCCTCTTCCATTGGTGCTTTCCTTTATCCAAATCCTTTGGTTGTGGATCATTTGTCTCTAATCCACTTCTAGTATTGATCGCCATGACTTGCCCCTTGGGATTATTTTCATTCTTTCCAAGAATTCTTCCTAGATCTCTTTGAGTTTCGTCGGCCTTCTTGAACACTTGCGTTTCCAAAACCTTTTGGGATTTGGTTACACTAGTGACCGTACTCTCCAAATTTCCCATCCTAACCATCAATTGCTCAAACATTGCTTCAACTCGATCTTTTGGTTGAGGCGGTTTAGTTGGCTTGATCGGCTGGCCTGCATTGCTTGAAGAAGCTTGAGGGTTCAAAGTATCCTCAGGATTAGAATAAGAAAAACCAGGATGATTATGGTTAGACCTGTAGTTATTTCCCTAATTATTCCTATTATAGTTGTTGTTATACCCTCTTTGGTTTTGATAACTGATAGGTGATGAAATCACTATCAACTTAGGTATTTTTTATAGTCCTTTTTATGTTTTTGAGTCATATTATGTTACTAATACCTTGATGAAGATGAAGAAGTCCAAATGAAGCAAAAGAAGGTATGAGCAACACTTGGGAGTAACAAAGATAAGTTTTTGATGCCTCACCGCCCCTGCGGCGCCACCTAATTGTAAGAGCCTTGACCTTTAGGAGCTGAGTCAGCTTAGCCGCCCCTGCGGGTTTATAGAGCCGCCCTTGCGGCTGAGCCCGTGATCCGCCCCTGTGGCCAAGGAACCCGCCCCTGCGGTTTCCTGCGGCTGCAGCCGACTTGTTGACTCTTGACCCGTGCGTTACTCTTCTTCTCTTCCTTCTTAAGTTTCTCCTTGGCTTCTAATCAAGGGTTTCTTCACTTCTCTAGCTTCCTTACGTCCTTCTTGCCTCCTTTCTTCTCTTTCATCTTGTTCTTGTTTCTTCTTGGTTTGGAAGAGGATTTTGTGGCTTTGGTGGTTTGATGTTCATGATGTGTGTATTGTTGAGCTTGGGAGCCAACTGGTGATGTTTTGTAATCATTTCCTTGCTTAGGCCATTGCAGTAGGTAAGCTTCTTTCTTCTGTTCTTTCTTCCTTTGATTCATATTCCTCTTCCTTAGCTTAGGATAGATGATCTAGGCTTATATTGATGTTGGAATGTGTATGTATATGTATGATTGTGGATGTGGAATGATGAAGACGTGATTTGATCACGTGAAGAGTCGAAGAGAAGCCGGGGAAGCCCGTTCTGCACTGTCGCCGCCCCTGTGGGACCTTGTCACCACACCCGTGCCTCAGTGCTGCCGCCCCCGCGGCCACGGTCCCAGCGCTTGCGCCCGCGTGTTTCCGCGCCTGCGCCTGCTGCCTTTCCGCCCCTGCGTCTTTCCGTTCCGCAGGTGCGTCTTGTACAGGATCTACTTAGAGTAGTATTGATCCTTTCCTTTCCTAGTATGAGCGGGTTAGTAGCATGTTAGGTACGTATATGAGGATAGAATGATGATGAGTATGATATCATTATATGCCGGTTATTGCTTTGAGGTTTAGTAGATTATCGAGGTTTATAAGTTGGATATGATCCTTATGGATCCCTTAGGTCTAGGTGTGACCCCTTTGATTGATAGGAGATGTGACATCCCATTATGCCTTGTTATTAGGCAGTGTTATTCTCCTGATTTGGAGCTGATCATATTTGAGAGTACTTCGAGGTTGAGGTAAGCCCATAGGACTTACTTAGCTACCATCCTTATATTGGATGTATGCATGAGTGGTGTGTGATATATGCTTGATAACATGCGTTGTGATGATTACCGACCTATGGTTTAGTGACTGCCCATTGTAGGGTTGTGACAACTTGCCCTTACATCCCGCTGGGAGTTTGGGATGTTCTCTGCGGACAGGCCAAATCTGGAAATGGGACGGGCACCTACCACTCCCTTAGGGTATACGGGAAAGTGTTACCATATTACCACTACAGCTGGCAACATCCCCGAGAGGCGAGGATTATATTCCTCGTGTGACATATATTCATATTCATATATATACGATTTGAGTGTTGGACATTATAAAGATAACTAACCGGGTAAATGTGTGACAACATGATTCTATGTTTATGTTTTCTAGAAGTGTGTTTGTGCTTATTCATCTTCTATATATATGTGTATGGTTAGCCAACGGTTTTATACCGTGTTGTAGATCCACTGTGAGATCCTAGCCCTGTAGCGCCCCGAGTCCTACGGATTTGGGGTGTTACATAGTTGGTATCAGAGCCTTAGGTTGACAACAATGGCACTTGCAATCTGCGATAAAGGTCGAACAGATAAATAAACAGAACCCGAAAGGGGTCTGACTTTTCAAAAGGTTTTGGTTTTGAAATGAGTACAAATGTTTTGGGATAGCGTGTACGAGAAGCCATCACCCCTCTGAAGACCTCGACAATATATATATATATATATATATATAGATATTACCGTATGTGATGTTGTGGTGGACTTATATATCTATACATATGGCATATATATAGCATTCTAAGTTAGGTTTATATACCCTGCAGATGGTTCGGACTAGATCCTTATCTGCAGTTGGACGAGGTAGGGGTAGACCCCATCTTCCTCCAGTAACTAGAGGACGGGGTCAGATTCCCGCTATTGATCCACATGCAGCGGAGGAGATTCATGAGGATGTTGCAGAGAGTGTCGTTCGTGAGATTGGGAACGGTAGGGCTGAGAGACAGAGATCACAGAGAGTCTA
>CM008280.1:31612951-31799892 GCA_002319775.1 Fagopyrum tataricum
TCTGATGCATGTGTTGAGCGTTTGATCTACGCATTTTTATATCTGATGCATGTTTGACGTTGAGTCTAGATACAAACTGAGGGGATACCCTTTAGTATATGGTTACCCGATGGTAGTAGGGTCAGAGGTACCCGTGAGATTCGTGATTGTCCCATTTCCGTAGGGACCCGTGTGTTACTTGTTGACTTCTTTGTCATGCCATTAGTGCATGAAGAAGTCATTTTAGGTATGGATTGGATGGATAGACATGAGGCGGTATTAGATGTAGGTAGGAGGACTGTGACACTCTCTAACGAGTTAGGTCAAATAGAGGTTTTCCGATGTTGGGACCTTGGAAAGTCAGGCATGGTTATCAGTGCGATACGAGCAGTGAGATTGATTGCACAGGGTTACGAGGCCTTCTGGTGTTATGCCATGAAGGAGGGGGAAAGTCCAGCGTTAGAGGATATCCTAGTGGTCTGCGAGTTTACAGATGTATTTGCTGAGCCGTCCAGTTTGCCGCCTCAGAAGAGTGTGAACTTTGGTATAGAGTTGGAGCCTGGTACGAGACCGATCTCGATGGCCCCATACCGGATGACGCCTGTCGAGATGCTGAAGCTGAAGAAGCAACTCAAGGAGTTGGCTGAGAAGGGCTTCATCCGCCGTAGCGTATACCCATGGGGAGCACCTGTCCTCTTCGTGCGGGTAAAGGATGGATCGTTGAGATTTTGTATTGATTACATGGAGTTGAACAAGGTGACCATCAAGAACAAGTATCCATTGCCTCGTATAGATGACTTGTTAGATCAGCTTCAAGGAGCGACAATATTCTCCAAGATTGACCTGTGCTCAGGGTATCACCAGCTGAGGGTGAGAGAGCAGGTTGTGCACATGACAACCTTTCAGACCAGATATGGACACTACGAGTTTGTAGTGATGCCATTTGGGCTTACGAATGCCCCAACAGTCTTCATGGAGTTGATGAACAACATATTCATCGACTTCGTGGATCAGTTTGTGGTAGTCTTCATAGATGACATTTTGGTGTACTCTCGCAGCAGAGAGGAGCATGCTGGACAGCTGAGGACTGTGTTACAGGTTTTACGAGATAGAGAACTTTATGCTAAGTTCTCTAAGTGCGAGTTCTGGATGTCAGAGGTAGCATTCCTGGGTCATGTTGTTTCAACGGACGGGATCAAGGTTGATCCGGCGAAGATAGAGTAAGTAGCAGCATGGACGACACCAACGAACGTGAAGGAAGTACATAGCTTTCTTGGTCTAGCCGGTTATTACCGACGCTTTGTGGAGGGATTTTCTGTGATTGCCCGTCCACTAACGAGTCTGCTGAGGAAGACTACTAGATTTGTGTGATCTGAGCAGTGTATGCAGAGTTTTGAGGAGCTGAAGAGACGTTTGACTTCCACTCCTATTTTGGCACAACTAGAGGGTACAGTTGATTTTGTGGTTTACAGTGATGCATCCAAGCTAGGCTTGGGATGTGTATTGATGCAGTGAGGCAGAGTGATTGCATATGCGTCTAGACATCTGAAGACGTATGAGGAGAACTACCCGACTCATGATCTGGAGTTGGCAGCGGTAGTTCATGCATAGAAGATCTGGAGACATTACTTGTATGGTGCTACATGTCAGATCTTCACTGACCATAAGAGTCTGAAGTACATTTTTACGCAGTGGGAATTGAATAACCGCCAGCGTAGGTGGCTTGAGCAGATCAAGGACTTTGATCTAGAGATTCTATATCATCCGGGGAAGGCGAACGTTGTCACCGACGCCCTGAGCAGGAAGACACCTCGAGAGAAGGTGATTGCGAGACTGACAGTACAACCTCAGTTACAGAGAGATTTGATCTGGTTAGAGCTGGACATCTAGTTTCCTGATGAGGATGCCCGGTTGAGTACTTTAGAGGTTCTTCCTGATCTGTTGAGTGAGATCCAATAGAAGCAGGAGACCTGCCCGACACTGATGAGGATCCGAGAGAGGATGTCTCGGGATGAGGCACCACAGTTCCTTATAGGAGCAGATGGAGTGATGAGACGCCGCGGTCGCGTCTGTGTACCCGCTGATGCGGGTTTGCACCAGAGGATATTACAGGAGGCTCACTGTACGCCTTATTCAGTGCACCCAGGTACGAGTAAGATGTACCAGGATTTGAGACGTTCATATTGGTGGGGAGGGCTGAAGCCCGACGTAGCCAGATTTGTGGCACAGTGTGCGACCTGTCAGTAGGTCAAGATTGAGCATTTCAGACCTGGAGGTGAACTCCATCCACTGCTTGTACCACAAAGGGAGTGGGAGGACGTCACCATGGATTTTGTTACTGCCCTGAGACCGAGCAGGAGTTTTGATGTCATCTGGGTTATAGTGGACAGACTGACGAAGACGGCACGTTTTATCCCTATCCGGGAGACGTGGCGAGTGAGCTGATTAGCTGACGAGTACACTAGACAGATAGTGAGACTCCATGGGGTACCAAGGATGATCGTCTCAGACAAAGATGGACGATTTACCTCGAGGTTTTGGCAGCAGATTCAGACTGCCCTGGGGACGAGTTTGCACTTCACTATTGCGTTTCATCCTCAGACAGATGGTCAGTCAGAGAGGACCATTCGGACACTAGAGGATATGCTGCGAGCTTGTGTGTTGGACTGGGGACAAGTGTGGACGGATCATCTCTCACTAGTTGAGTTCTCGTACAACAACAGTTGGCATGCATCGATTGGGATGGCCTCATATGAGGCACTGTATGGACAGAGATGTCGTACTCCGTTGTGCTGGGATGAGCCGAGCAGTGTTAGTGGTTTAACACCTGATCAGATTCAGGATGATGTTGCTCATGTAGCACTAATTAGAGAGAGGATGCTGACTGCACAGAGCCGTCAGAAGTCTTATGCAGATAGGAGGCGTAGACCCCTAGAGTTCAGAGTAGGAGCCCATGTGTGGCTGAGGGTGTCTCCGACACAAGGTGTTAGACGTTTTGGCATTAAGGGGAAGTTGAGCCTCCGATATGTCGGACCGTTCGAGATTTTGGATCGGATTGGGAGCGCAACATAAAGATTAGCTTTGCCTCCGAGATTAGAGGGTGTTCACCCTGTGTTTCACGTATCTCAGCTGAGGGAGTATATACAAGATCCGAGACATATTGTGAGTTATGATGATATGGTGGTCGAGCCGGACCACACTTTTGTTGAGCATCCGATTGCAGTTCTAGAACGAGGTATGAGACGCCTGCATTCGAAGGACATTCCTATGTTGAGGATACAATGGTCGAGACGAGGACCTGATGAGGCTACATGGGAGATTGAGGATAGTATTCAGAGGAACTATCCAGAGTTTTATGCCGAGATAGATGTACCAGTAGGATCGACGAGTAGATCTTAGTACTATCTTGGTGAGTGTTGTGATTATGTGCTTATATGCATTGATGTGTTTATTTTTGTGCTAGCTATGATGTGATTTATGATCTTATTAGATCTTGCTGTGCTAGTACGATTGTTGTTTATAGCTGGACATGGCTCTTTTCCTCCATGCTATTGGGATGTGATTAGGGTTTAGCTGGAGATGGTTATTCCTCCAGGCTATTTTGGTGGACATAGTATTGCTGGAGATGTTTTTCCTCCATACCCTTCTGTTATGAGTGTGATACGGCTAGAGATGTTTTTCCTCTATGCCCTTGTGATGTGATGATGGTTTCGCTAGAGAGGGTTTTCCTCTATGCCTTGGACAGTATAGTGATCTTGTTGCTGGAGATGTTTTTCCTCCATGCTTGTGTTTGAGGTTATAGAGTGGTATAGGTTGGTACCATACGTGCGAAGATGTGATGCCTCCGATAGAGAGAGTTATACCTCGGCTTCTGAGTCCGAGTGGTTTTAGGATTTTACAAGTTTCGGGACGAAACTTGTTTTTATGGGGGTGAGATGTAAGAGCCTTGACCTTTAGGAGCTGAGCCAGCTTAGCCGCCCCTGCGGGTTTATAGAGCCGCCCCTGCGGCTGAGCCCGTGATCCGCCCCTGCGGCCAAGGAAACCTCCTGCGGTTTCCTGCGGCTGCAGCCGACTTTGTTGACTCTTGACCCGTGCTTTACTCTTCTTCTTTTCCTTCTTAAGTTTCTCCTTGGCTTCTGATCAAGGGTTTCTTCACTTCTCCAGCTTCCTTACGTCCTTCTTGCCTCCTTTCTTCTCTTTGATCTTGTTCTTGTTTCTTCTTGGTTTAGAAGAGGACTTGTGTGGCTTTGGTGGTTTGATGTTCTTGATGTGTGTATTGCTGAGCTTGGAAGTCAGCTGGTGATGTTTTGTGATCATTTCCTTGCTTAGGCCATTGCAGTGGATAAGCTTCTTTCTTCTCTTCTTTCTTCCTTTGATTCCTATTCCTCTTCCTTAGTTTAGGATAGATGATCTAGGCTTATATCGATGTTGGAATGTGTATGTATATGTATGATTGTGGCTGTGGAATGATGAAGACGTGATTTGATAACGTGAAGAGTCGAAGAGAAGTCGGGGACGCCCGTTCTGCACTGTCGCCGCCCCCGCGCCTGGAAGCCGAGATAGCTGGGATCTTAGGCTATTGTAGTAGGTAAGCTTCTTTCTTCTCTTCTTTCTTCCTTTGATTCCTATTCCTCTTTCCTTTCCTAGTATGAGCGGGTTAGTAGCATGCTAGGTACGTATATCAGGATAGAATGATGATGAGTATGATATCGTTATATGCCGGTTATTGCTTTGAGGTTTAGTAGATTATCGAGGTTTATAAGTTGGATATGATCCTTATGGATCCCTTGGGTCTAGGTGTGACCCCTTTGATTGATAGGAGATGTGACATCCCATTATGCCTTGTTATTAGGCAGTGTTGTTCTCCGGATTTGGAGCTGATCGTGTTTGAGACCGCTTCAAGGTTGAGGTAAGTCCATAGGACTTACTTAGCTACCATCCTTATATTGGATGTATGCATGAGTGGTGTGTGATATATGCTTGATAGCATGCGTTGTGATGATTACCGACCTATGGTTTATATCGTGTTGTAAATCCTTTACAGGTTAGGAGAGCTGCAGAGTGATCCAGATGGGGTAATCTGCTGAGGGCTCCGTACACCGGGTTATGCGAGGGTTATGGGATTTTGTATGTACAGTTATATGTTTTGGTTGTACTCAGCGGTTCTTATGTAAACCTTTTGATATATATATACAGGTTGATGTTTTGGTTTTAATCTATTTGTGCCTTGTTGTAAGATCCAGTGAACTTGTTGTCAGGCTAGGGTCAGGATCCACTGTGAGATCCTAGCCCAGTAGCGCCCCGAATCCTACGGATTTGGGGTGTTACACTAACCGACCCTGCGGAGACACCCCTGAAGACCCATGCACAGTGTCGCAGCCAGCGCCTTCGCCTGCGCCTAGAAGAAGCTTGTCACCGCCCCTGCGGCCGCCACTGGCCGCCCCTGCGGTGACTCAGCCTGAAGAAGCGAAGCCGGCGTCCCAGCGCCCCTGCTTGCGCCCTTTCCAGCGGAACTGTGAAGCAGAAGAAGCTTATCATTGCCCCCGCAGTGACACTGAGCCGCGCCTGGGGATCATCATTAGAAACGACACGAAGTTGAAGAGTCAAACGTTCAAGAGAATTAAAAGACCCACCCCTGCGGGAATGTTAGGCCGCCCCTGCGGCCACGATGAAGACAACACGTTTTGGCCTAAACCGCCCCTGCGCCACCCTTGGCCGCGGCTACGGTTTAGTGTCAAAGGACTTTACTCCGGCTATTTACGCCACCTGTATGACCTTAATGGTGGCTGTTTACACAACCTCTTTACTCCCTTTTTAATGGTGGTTGTTTATACAACCTCTTTACTCCCTTGTAATGCATTTTTTAGTATAAATAGAGCCCTTGGCTGATTGCTAGAGTCATCCACATTTTTCCCAAAAAGCTCTATATTTCTAGTGCCATTTTGTATTTAATTTCTAAGCTTCCTCTGCTACATTGGGTTGATTGAAGCTGCATTACTATTTGGTTGTAAGTTCTTTTAATATAAGTTTAATTCAGTATCCTTTGTGTTATGCTTCCTTGATCTCTCACTTATGTTTGCATGTCTTTTATCACTTAGATTGATCACCTTAAGTATACTAATGCATGCAAAGTGCTAGGATTAACCGATTCCGGGTTCGGGTCCTTAATCTAGTAGTAAACCCATAGGTAAAAGCTGGTTGTGATTATCTAATGGAAAGAAACATAACTATAAAGAAAGTTTAACGGTTTGTTTATTCTTCTTTATATCTCTTTATTTTTGCTAGAATGCTAACTTGTGCTTTGATCTTGTAGGTTTACGGATCAATAATCTAGTTAAGTTGTGTTAATGCCGGTCGGCTTAACACATATCTATGATCAAGATGAGAACATTGGTGAATTGCTTCTAAAAAGAATCAACTAAGTAGTATGCATGCTAAGATCCAACCTAGTGTAGCTCTTCAATCATATATATTATCACCAACTTTGCTTACTTTCTAATCACTTTTGTCTTGTTTTGCTACAATCCAACCCCCCCCCCCCCCCCCCCCCCCCTCGGTTACCAAATTGATAATTGAATCTAATCAAAACTTGACCAAACTCTCTTGGGTTCGATCCTTACTTACACTATACAAATCGGTTAAGTGTAACGTTAGGTATTCTACTTTGACTAAAAGCTAAAAGACAACGACCATAGGTTTTTAACCTCGTCAATAACCTCCCTGGAAGTTACCTTTACCCATGAAATTCGCATCCTCTTCCTTGGATGCAACCTGCACTTCATCTTGTTGAGCTTTCACGTTAGATGCAATTAATTCTTTCAAAGATTTAAGTTCAATTTGTAAAGCATCTAACCTTGAATCTGTAAGAGTAGATTCACTTACCTCATAGACTCCGGGTCTAGTTCTTCTCTCTTCAACTTTCCTGTGAGAATACTTTTCAACACCAAAGCTTGCTTCTCAACAAAGTCCCAAGCTTCATCTACCGGTTTTCCAAAAAAGTACCTCCAGAAAGCTATTGTAACTTGGATTGAGTATCCTCATCAAGTCCCTTGAAGTAAATCTCTAGCAACTCAATCATAGGGATCCCATGATGAGGACAATTGTTTGCTATTTTTAACACCCTATAAACCTTTATCAATAATGATAAAAGCTCATAGGTTGGTATTTTAAGGTCGATCTCAAGGACCAAGTGTTTGAAATGTGAATGTGATAAATAATAGAGTAAATCAAAGTAAAAGAACGAGGTTGGAAAAGAAGGAAAGAAAGATCAAAAGGTTTTGAAGGATTTTGTAGAGTTTGCAATCAAATATCGGATTTGATTGAAAACTAAGTAAAACAAACGAACGAAAGATTTGATCAATAAAAGAGAACGCGGATTCCAAGGATTCAAGGTCATTATTTATACGCACGGACGCAGGACAACTCTCAAAGGATCTATGGTTAACAAGCTTAACGGAAGAACGTTTCTAAGCTGACAGTCTATTACCGGGTAAGTCTCAAGACTATCTAGTTCCAAACCAACCACCTATTACCGGGTAAGGCTCAAGGTAGAGAGGTAGGAAATTCTAAACAAAACAGACTCCAAACTAAGGGAAAGGTAAACCATTACCGGGTAAGTCTCAGGTATTACCCTACTTAGGACGGAATCTAAGCACACTCAACCCAACAGAGGTTTTCACATCTATTACCTATGATCGATCAATCACTCGTGTATCTAAGCGGAATATCACCGGGTAAGTCTCAATTCCAACCTAGGTTACTAGCTAGAAGGATTCTAACTAGGTTCAAGAACAAGTCAACCACTAGGATTTCAAAGTTATTCAAATCAAGCATAAAACACTATTCCATCATAGTACGGGTGTAAACAAATCACTATTCACCTTGGAACCACAATGGTTCTAGCCAACAATCAACATATCAAAAGCAATCATCAATTCAATCAATTCAATGGAAGAAGCAATCGTCAATTCAATCAATTCAATTGAAGAATGCATAAAACAAGAACTAAAAGAGAGAATAAAGAAGATACTCAGCTTTATTAATAGGAAATTAGCAAAATGACAAATTCCCAATATCGCGAAGTTCCTCCAAACTCAATGAAGTTCAACAATGGTGACAATGGTGTAGGGAAAGGGGAGAAGAAGAAGAGAAGCGGCTCTCTCGATATGAGCCCGAGAAATAGAATGAAGTGGCACTGGAAATCATTTAGGGCTTTCCTTTTATACCCCGCAATCTTCCACAGAACGGGCCGGGCCAAAACAGATCCGAAAAGAACGAAATAAATCGGCGAACAGCGATCTCGGTCGGAAATCTCGGTCAAGTGTGAAAAATCTAGGCCGAGATGGAACAAATCTCGGCCGAGATTGGGACCGAGATGCGTCGACGGAAACTTTTCAACCCAACCGAAATAGGGAGTCTCGGCCGAGACGGCTCGGATCTCGGCCGAGATAGCTGGGATCTCGGCCGAGATCATGTGGATCTCGACCCAGATTGCTCTAATCTCGTGCGTTTCGTCTTGGCTCGTCTTTTCCTCCTTTCCCATGCCTGCGTGATCGCTCCAAAGCGTCCATCCCGAGGCTTGATCCCCAAATGCATCGTTTTAGCTCCAAAACACGCCAAAATACCTACAAAGACACCAAAAGTGTGTGTAGACATCTATACTCGCAAAGTTGCACTAAACAAGTATAAAGAACACAAACTAAGGCTAAAACATGCATGCGGAAAAAGGGAAAACTAATTATATGCTCTACTAAACTAGGTCGATAATTCATGTTATCACAATACTCCATACTTATCTTTGCTTGTCCCGAAGCAAATAATTAATTCAAGGCAAGATAGCATGAATCATCTATGATAAACAAAAACAGAAACTCTTTTTGGTAGTGCTTCTATTCATGATCACTTTCAGAGTGTAGTCACAAGGCTAAAATATAGGATAATCACACCTTGTAAGGAATCCAAAATCATCATTTAGACTACCAATGTCTAAAATTCATGAAAAATCCAAGTTTAGGCCATGAAGTCAATTACATGTATGCAAAGATCAATCGGACTTAACAAAAGAAAAGGTCAAGAAATGTGATCAAGGTAGGATGTGTATAGGTAATGTCGTGGAAATCCGGGAAAAAGGCAACACAACATTTTTTTTCTTTTCTTTCTTCTTTCTCAACATCCATCCTTTCTCTTCATCCATTTTTTTTTCTTTTGAGTGAAAGGCATAGGTGCACAATAGCCGAAACCTTGGTGTTCAGTTTCCTTCACGTACCTCACACCAAAGTGCACATACCAAATCAACTCTAGGGAATGTTTTTCAAACCAATCCGACTTTGGCAAGACACAAACACCCGATTATGTGAATGGTGCCGAGTTACTCATCTTCATAGCCAACAAAACCCATAGAAAGATTTTCCCTTCAATTCACATATCACAAATCAATCAACTTCTTCACATATTGCACATAATTCACTTTTCACAATTAAGCACACGCCTTCAAACTTCACTTTCCTAATTCCCGGATGGGTCATAAGGGGCAAATAAATTGAAAGTTTGAGGTGCTGAAAATGGCAAAGATAGAGAAGAAGGAGAATTCGAATTGCCTAAATCATTTATGTGAAATGTAAAAGAACTCATCATATAGCTTCAGATTTTCAAGATCAATCCAATTAAACAAGGTAATCCAAATAAATCATAAAGATTACAAACAAGGCATTCAAATCCCATAATTGTCATTAATTCAATTAAAGTTCAAAATAAACATTGATAGCCAAATAAACATACACATTATCCTCATTAAGGTCACATCAATCCTAGAAGCTCAAATTTTTTTTATTTATTTTTGAAAATTTCTGATTTTTTTTGAATTTTCATATAAAATGCAGTACATATAAAAGAAACGTGCTAAAAGGTATGCAAGCATCCTACCCCATACTTAAATCTCACATTGTTCCCAATGTGAATAATAAATATGAAGTAAAAACAATACTCACAATGTAAAAATGAAGAAGGCATCCGGCGTGTTTCTTCCTGGACTTACTTCGTTTCTCGTCTTTCATAGCAATTTCTTGGCCTTAAGCTCGTTCCGAGTGCTACTTCCGTTATCTTTTTTTTTTCACCATGACACTTAGATCTTGCAAAGACACAACAAGAACGCGCAAAAACGCAAAAGCAAAAAGCAAAAGCAAAAACAAAAAGACTCTTACCTCGGGTTGCCTCCCGAGAAGCGCTTGGTTTAAGGTCTCTAGCCGGACCTAACTCCTTTAAAGCGTCAAGTGAGATGGATAGGTGAGAGTTTTTCCACCGGAAGTTCCGGTGTATACCTCTTCAACCTATGTCTATTCACTTTAAAAATACCGGAGTTTTCACCCCATACTTCGACAGCTCCGTGGGGAAAAATCTTTTTCACAACATAAGGTCCCGTCCATCGTGACTTTAACTTTTCTGGAAAAAGTCGGAGCCTAAAATTAAAGAGAATAACAAGATCACCTTCTTTGAAGTTCTTTGGCAATATGTGCTTGTCATGCCACTTCTTTGTTCTTTCCTTGTAGATCCGTGCATTCATCCGGATCTCCTCCAGCTCGTTGATGTCCAACAAACTCTTTTCTCCGGCTTCTTTTATATCAAAATTAAGCCATTTCACGGCCCAATACGCTCTATGATCCAACTCTACAGGCAAATGACATGATTACCCATAAACAAGTTGATAAGGAGTAGTACCTATGGGAGTCTTGTATGCTATCCTATATGAACAGAGTGCATCATCAAGCTTCATTGCCCAATCTTTCCTTGACCGAGACAATCTCTTCTCTAAAATCCCCTTGATTTCTCTATTCCAGCTTTCCATTTGGCCACTAGTTTGGGGATGATATGGGGTTGCAACCTTGTGAGTTACCCCATACTTGGACAAAAGTTCCTCAAAGTTCCTGGTTGTGAAATGCTTCCCTCCATCACTAATAATGACACATGGTGTGCCAAAACTAGGGAAGATAGTTCGGTTGAAAATTTTAATTACAACTTTAGCTTCATTTGTGGGTGAAGCTATAACTTCAACCCATCTAGATACATAGTCAACCGCTAAAAGAATGTAAAGGTTCCCGCATGAGGATGGGAAAGGTCCCATGAAGTCAACACCCCATACATAAAAAATCTCAACTTCTTGGATGTTGTTCAAGGGCATATCATTCCTCCTAGATATGTTGCCCGTCCTTTGGCATGAATCACAAGTAGTGACGAATACCTGCACATCTCTGAAAAGATTAGGCCAAAAGAATCCAGATTGTCATACCTTGGCACTAGTCTTGTGGGCACTAGCATGTCCTCCACAGGGCAATGAATAACAATGTCGGATGACACTCTCAATGTCGTCGTCTGGGACGCATCTCCTAAGGATTCCTTCGGGTCCTCTTTTGAATAGTAGTGGTTCATTCCAATAGTAATGTCTCACATCCTTGTAAAACTTCTTCCGTTGGGAAGGAGATAAACCTGGAGGAATTTCACCACAAACTAAATAATTAACAATGTCAGCAAACCAAGGTTCCTTTTCACCTGAAATTTGGAGGATATATTTCTCCATCATGTGGAGATGCTCATCCGGAAATGCATCGTCAATAGGGATGTCATTCCCTTCCATAAGTTCCGGAGGTAACCTGCTAAGATGATCAGCTACATAGTTTTCGGACCCCTTCTTATCTCTAATCTCTAAATCAAATTCTTGAAGGAGAAGAATCCATCGGATAAGATGTGGCTTTGCATCCTTCTTGGTGAGAAGGTACCGAATCGCAGCATGATCCGTGTACACAATCACCTTAGCTCCTACAAGATAGGAACAAAACTTCTCAAATGCGTAGACGACGGCTACGAGCTCCTTTTCAGTAGTTGCATAATTTAGCTGGGCTCCATCAAGCGTCTTGCTAGCATAGTAAATAGCATGAGTAAGTCCTTCCTTCTTCTGTCCTAGCACCACTCCCACTACGAAGTTGCTTGCATCACACATCACCTCGAATGGAAGAGACCAATCGGGGGGTTGCATGATTGGAGCGCTGATGAGAGCTTCCTTCAACCTATAAAAAGCATCAAGGCATTCCTTCGAGAAAACAAACTGAACATCCTTGATTAGTAGGTTAGTCAAAGGTTTAGCAATTTTAGAGAAATCCTTTATAAATCTCCGGTAAAAACCGGCATGTCCTAGAAAACTCCTTACCCCTTTGACTGATGATGGTGGAGGTAGCTTCTCAATAGTCTCAATCTTGGCCTTATCAACCTCAATTCCACGGTTAGATATCAAGTGACCTAACACAATACCTTCCCTAACCATGAAATGGCATTTCTCCCAATTGAGAAGAAGATTACAATCCTCACATCTTTGTAAGACTAAAGACAGGTTAGCCAAACAATCATCAAAAGAGGATCCATAAACAGAAAAATCATCCATAAAGACTTCCAAGATGTTTTCAATATATTCAGAAAAAATAGACATCATGCATCTTTGAAAAGTGGCAAGAGCATTGCATAAACCGAAAGGCATTCTCCTATAAGCAAAGGTACCCCAAGGACAAGTAAAAGTGGTTTTCTCTTGGTCATCCGGATGGATGGGGATCTGGAAAAAGCCACTATACCCATCTAGGTAGCAAAAGTAAGAGTGTTGGGCTAGCCTTTCTAACATTTGGTCAATGAAGGGTAAAGGAAAGTGATCTTTCCTAGTAGCATGATTCAACTTCCTATAATCAATGCACATCCTCCATCCTATCACGGTCCTAGTCGGGATCAACTCATTCTTTTTATTGGTTATGACAGTAATCCCACCTTTCTTAGGTACAACATGTACCGGGCTAACCCACTTACTATCCGAGATAGGGAATATAATTCCCGCATCAAGCAACTTTAGGATCTCCTTCTAAACTACCTCTTTCATGTTAAGATTCAATCTCCTTTGAGGTTCTATAGAAGGCCTATGTCCATCATCTAACATGATCCTATGCACGCAGATAAAAGGATTAATCCCTATGAGGTCATCTATAGTGTAGCCCAAAGCTTTTCTATGCATCCTCTGCTCTTTCAATAACTTATCAAGTTCAAGTTCATTCAAGCTAGCACTAACAATGACGGGATAAGATGAGTTAGAACCAAGAAAGGCGTACCTTAGGTGTGTCGGAAGAGGCTTCATCTCGACCTTAGGAGGCTCTGGTTCTTCTTTAGAAATCTCGGCCAACTCTTCTCGGTAGAGATGAAGGATCTCGGCCCGAGATAGGGTGAATCTCGGCTGAGCTAGGGTGAATCTCGGCCGAGATTTTTCGGTCTCGGCCAAGATGATCTGATCTTTTGAAATTGAAACTTTCTGTTGAAGGATCTCGGTCCTTATCTTGAACCTTTCCCAAGCTAGAGCCAACCTTAAAAGAAAAAGAAAAACCTCTTAGCTCATGATTGTTACCTTCCATACGGGGCGGTCTCACCGTATCCATAATAATCTCGTAGTTCATCAAGTGTTGACTCCATGACGAATCATCTGGAGCCATGTGTTAATTCCGTCTCTATCCCTCCAAACTGATTCTGGCGAATCATATGGAATACCTATGGTCGCAGCTCATGCTCGTGGTCTGCATGATCTCCAAAGTCTTCTTGGGTCTCTAGGAGCTTCTTCAACCCTCTTGAACACTTGAGTCTCCAAAACCTTTTGAGATTTGGTGACACTAGTGACAGATTCTCAAGATTGCTCATCCTTGCTATAAGTTGCTCAAACATCACCTCAACTCGATCTTTCGGTTGAGTTTGCTCAGCTGACTTAGATGATGGGCCTGCACCACTAGAAGATGGTTGAGGGTTCAAAGCACCCTTAGAATTAGAATAAGAAAAGCATGGATGATTATGATTAGGCTTGAAATTATTCCCTTGGTAATTCCTGTTGAAGTTATTATTATAACCTCTTTGATTTTGGTATCCTCCTTAGAAATTACCTCTATTCACATAGTTTGCATCCTCTTCTTTGGATGCTACCTGCACTTTTGTTTGCTGATTTTTCAAATTAGATGCAAATAATTCCTTTAAAGATTTAATTTCATTATGTAAGGAATCAAACCTTGCATCATTCAGCATTTCTTGGTTTACCTCATACACGCCCAGTCTTGTTTTCTTTTCTTCAGCCTTTTTGTAAGAGTACTTCTCCATAACTAAGGCTTGCTTCTCAACAAACTCACAAGCCTCATCTTCTTCCTTATCCATGAAAGTGCCTCCAGAAAGTGACTGCAACTTGAATTGAGTGTCCTCATCAAGTCCCTTAAAGAAGATCTCTAGCAATTCAATCTTTGGGATCCCATGATGTGGACAATCAAACAACAAGTCATTGAATCTCTCCCAAGACTTGAATAAGCTCTCTTTATCCTTCATAGTGAAGGCGTTTATCCTTCTTCTAAGCTCTACAGTCTTGGAAGGTGGGAAGAATTTGGTGAGAAACTCCATGGTCATCTCTTCCAAAGTGTCAATCCGTCCATATGGTATTGTTTGATACCAAGCTAGAGCTTTATCACTTAGAGAAAAAAGAAAAACCTCTTAGCTTGTGATTATTACCTTCCATACGAGGCGGTCTCACCGTATCTATGAGAATCTCATAATTCATCAAGTGTTGATGAGGAGACTTTGAATCCATCCCTCCAAACTGATTCAGGCGAATCATTTGGAGTACCTACGGTCGCAACTCATGCTCATGGGATGCGGGATCTCCAAGGTTAACTCCAGGACGGTTAATCCTTTGGGCAGGATCCATGCGATGTCCAAGCATTTGTGGATAATCCACAATAGGCTCGAATCGGACAGGCTTGAGAGGTGCAACAGGTGGTGATGGTGGAACACGTGGAGCAGGAGGCGGGACGACGCGAGGTGCATCGCCCGGGACGTACGGCTGCACGACTTCCACGGGTTGTGAAGCGGCTCTTTCTTCGTTTCTAGCACGAAGCATCTCTTTCATCTCAACTCTAAACTCCGCTATCTCACGTGCAGTAGTTGCTGCTCTCTCTTCTACAACTACTCTCTCGGCTGCTAGCTCTTCAGCGGCAGCTCTAAGCTCCGCTTCATAATCCCTCGCTTGAGACATCCTAGATTCCTTCAAAGCTTTAAGTCTCCTTTTAAGTGTCTTCTCGGGTTCGGGGTCAAAAGGAGCTAGTTCTTTTGAACTCCGAGTCCTTCGCATACACCGCGAAAAGTACCTAGTGTCCTGAAAATATCAAAGACAAAACAACAAGAGAGATCAAAAGTACAAAAAAGACCTATACTATAATGAATCAAATACAAAATCAACTAAATAGTCCCAAGCAACGGCGCCAAAAACTTATTTACTAGTTTTACACACCTATAAACTCCTATTAAAAGAGATAGAAATCCCCAGGATGCACAAAACAACGAGCATGCTTTAAAATTATAATTCCGTATATCTACTCAATGCAGCGAACCCACAGTGTATGGATCGGATACAGAAATGAGCAAGTATTCTGGAGTCGATTTCAGGGACTAAGTTAGATTGACAATGAAAATGATCTATAATAGTATAAATCTAGAATGAGAAAGGGATTGGAAAAGATAAGGGAAAGTAGGATCAAAATGGTTTTGAAGAGGTGTGTGGACTCGCAATCAATGATTTGAATTGATTAAAAGTCAAATGCAAACAAAGAAAAAACAAGAAGTTCAAATGAGAGAAAATATGCAATTCCAGGGATTCAAGATCATTATTTATATATATGGACTCAGGATATATGAAATCTCACGCGGCATCTATAAGAATGAAACACTTTGGATGAATGTTTCTTAACCTATGCTCTTTTACAATGACGTCTCAAGAACACAAAGGTGCGTAACCTAAAATCTTTTACAGTGAATGTTTCTTAACCTATGTTCTTTTATTGCCTCAAAGGAAGGAATAATTGCATACTCAATCCAATAAAGGTTAAACCTTTATTACCTAGGAACAAGTTCTCTTATGTATCTAAATAGAAATATCTCAATTACGACTCAATTCCTACTTAGGTTAAGGTGGTTTAGATTGAGTCTAAACCTGCAAAAATCAAACCTTTCCATAGGATTTAAAGCGATTTACACAAACTAAAAATAAGAACAATTCAATCCATCATAGTCCAAGGTATAAACAAATCACTATCTACCTTGAAACCACAAAAGGTTTCTAGCCACTAAAACTCATGGTAAATCCTAAATTCAAATTGATAAAGGAAAACAAACAATTGAAATGAGAAAGGGAATGAAGAAAGTACCCAACTTTTATTGAAACTCAAAAAACCGTCTTCCACTTGCAATCTCTAACAAACTCTAACAAACTCGCTCCAACACTGGATCTTCCTCTAACTAACTAACTAACAATAGTGAAAAAGAAACAAAGAACAAAGGAGAATTTCCCTTCAACAATCGAACTTCCGCTTTCTAAACCTAAACAATTTTCTTTCTTCTCTTCGGTGGGCGTCCTTTTTCCGGACTTCAGAACTCTACTTTTATAACCTAAAACCCGTCAAGATACGTGGGCTGGCTAAGAGTCCGCAATAAAATAACAATCGACGCTCAGGGAAATATCTCGGTATGGATCTCGGACAAGATTGGTCGACGTTGGGGTCGAGATTTCGACTTCGTACTTTAGCGTCATGGGATCTCGATCGGTTTGGTCACCCGAGATGTGGACCGAGATGGTGACCGAGATTTTACTGCAGTAGCTTCCAAGCCTTCCATCTTGGACCGAGATAGGTGGATCTCGGCCGAGATTATTCTTGATCTCGGGCACTTTGTCTCATACTCCAAAAGCGTAGTTCTCTCCTTTCCAATGCTCGTATGACAACTCCTATGCATCCACTCCGAGGCTTAGTCCTCAAATGCATCATTTTAGCTCCGAAACACGCCAAAATACCTACAAAGTAACCAAAAGCGTGTGTAGACATCTATACTTGCAAAGTAACACTAAACAAGCATGAAAGACACAAACTATGGCTAAAACATGCATGCGGAAAGGGAAAAACTACCTATATGATCAACTAATATAGGTCGGTAAATTATGTTATCAGTATACACTTAAATATATTCTCTGTTAGGTTTTGAAATGGGAGAAGCTTACTATGAGAATGTGGAATGCAGTTTGCACTATTTTAATGGTGAAAGATATACAAATGTGTGTGTGGGGTGGGGGTCTCTTCGGTCTTAGTTATCACTCATACAAGCACTGTGAAGTTATCATATTGAAAATGAGTTTAAACAAGTAGAAGGCTTGAATGTATTACCACATGCTTGAACACTTGTTTCACTTGAGAATAAGGGTGACAACACCGAGACTTGACATAGTAATCACTGAATCGTTACCCTAGCAGTTTATCAAAAGTTACACATGCGTGTAGCATTGATGTCTATAAAGAAGAAAAGCCTTGAAAGGTATTGCCCAACTTCTATATAAGCATCCCTTAGTTGACAAATCTTAGCTGTATTTGGGCGCAATGGTCTATTTGAGGTACCGTGCCTGATCTGGCTTGCATTTGCTTGCTTCTTTGTTGTTTAGCATTTCTTTTTTGGGCAGAGACAAAAGCACAACCATCAGATCTTCTTTGATAATAATGGTTACTTGAATTTAGTTTAAACATATAATTTCATCTCCTTATGGCCTAATATCTTTCAATATTTGCAGAGAGCCATCATCAGCATGTTTGCCTTGGGAATCTGAGGAGATTTTCATTCCGAGAACTCTAGGTTGCAACAAACAACTTCACAAGAAAAAACATACTTGGTAAAGGTGGTTTTGGGATCGTTTACAAAGGACATCTTCACGATGGGAGTGTTGTTGATGTCAAGAAGCTCAAAAATGGGAATGCCGTTGGAGGTGAGATTCAGTTTGAGACTGAAGTTGAGATGATCAGCTTAGTTGTCCACCGGAACTTGCTACGTCTTTATGGGTTTTGCATGACCAACAATGAAAGGCTTCTTGTTTATCCATACATGTCGAATGGGAGTGTTGCTTCTCGTCTTAAAGGTACATATCATGATGATCATTAACATGAGTCATCAATTCATCATATAGTCTTGTTCATATGATCTTTTCTCTTGTACAGCTACACCGGCACTTGACTGGGGCACAAGGAAAAGGATTGCATTAGAAGCCGCAAGAGGATTGTAGTGTGATCCTAAGATAATACATAGAGACATTAAGGTGACAAATATCCTCCTGGATGACTACTGTGAAGCTGTCGTACGTGATTTTGGACTAGTAAAGCTTTTGGATCATCGGGATTCACACGTCACCACAGCTGTTAGAGGGACATTTGGACATATAGCTCCTGAGTATCTTTCAACAGGACAATCTTCAGAAAAAAAAAAAAAAACTGATGTTTTTGGCTTTGGAGTTCTTCAGCTTGAACTCATCACTGGTCAGAGGGCACTGGATTTCGGTAAAGCTGCAAACCAGAAAGGTGCCATGCTTGATTGGGTAAGATCATCTACATATCCCGGAAGTTGAGAGTTTAAAAGAACCATGATAATGAATGAAAAGAAGTTTCTCAAATTAGAAATGAAATTTGACAGATCCTGCCCACATCCTACAAATCAAGATAAATCTATTTTATTTTTTTTGCCCACATCCTACAAATCAAGATAAATCTATTTTATTTATTTTTGCTTAAAAGCAGGAGTTAAGTGGTACTTTACAATATTTATGAATGGTAAACAAATTTGTAGAAACACTGGTGAATTTTAGAATGGTTTCTAGGTTGCAAGTGCTCTAAGTATCATCTGAACTTGTCAGCCTGTCACCAATTGCCCTTTTTTGTTGTTACCTTGTCGGGTCTGTTTGGATCTCATGAATTATAATGTTGTGATCCCGTAACATAGTATAAATTGTACATGTAATGTTGCATTGTGGTTACAGGTGAAAAAAGATACACCAAGAAAAGAAGTTGGACATGTTGGTTGACAAGGAGTTGAAGACCAACTATGATAGCATCGAGTTGGAGGAAACGAGTTTTCCTCTTCCGAAAGATACTCGGATCTGACCGACGATTCTTCATTGCTTGTTCAAGCAATGGAGCTCTTTGGACCCAGATAGCATACCTTTAATGAAACAACAACGCCGTCAAGCTTCAAATTTCTGGCTTTCCCTAACAACAGTAGAAAAATTTGTGAAGCACCAGCAACTGTACAGATTCAGATTTTGAGAAGCTGAACTTCATATTAATTGAGTGTTAAAAGTATATTTTGTGGCGTCTATGATATCTCCTTGGCTTGTAAGAAACTAAGAATAATGTCTAGAAAAGATTTATTTTTGTGTAAACTGGTGAATGTCAATGCACCTCAGTTGTGTAACCATTCTATTCGTATCAGTATATAAAATGATGAATGTCTTTGCACATTGCAGATTGTAAATTTTGTAGTGTTTGTGAAGTTGACGTTAGTCAGGTAGATCTCTAGTTAATTGGTGATCATAAACTCCTTATTTTACTAGTATTTCTTTTGTTTTTGTTGGTGATTTTAAGTATTGTCAAGTTTTTTTTGACACGAATAACACTTATAATTTCTGTTATTAAATGTTTTATATATAGATATATAGTTGTGCGGTTCATATTGTGCAAATTGCTTGCTCCGGGAAAAAAAGTCTATCCTTCTTAGCCATGACCATTTTGCTAGGTTTGCCTTATTTTTTTTATGCTTTTGTTTTCGCTCCAACTTATTTTTCTATTGGTTGTCTCTTGCATGATGAAGCTAGAAAAGAATAGACTTATGACCTATTTTCAAAGACAAGATTTTACACTGTCAAAGTCATTGTCATGGAAAAGCATCGTCCACAACATTATCTAGAGAAAAATAGATTTCAGTATCTTCTTTTGGAAGATCAAAATGTAAGTTATGTAGTACATCTGTTTGTTTTATTTGTATTTATTATTTGGCGTAGATCATATATACACGTACTTGTTATAGATCATCCGCACAACTATCATATCCCGTTCCCGCGTGCAATGCACGCACGGTTGCCACCTAGTCTAGATAAATGGATGCAATGTTGACAGTTAGATAAGTTGATTGATGCAAACCAATATAAGTTGACCTTTGCTACTTTAGTGGTAGTGTTTCTAGCCGTATCTAGTTACCAAACAAAAAAAAAAAAAAGCTATTAGACATAAGAAAAGCTACAAGCACAACAATTATTAAAAATCGGCCTTAATTTCAATATTTTGAGTTGTCGAGTCTAATTTATTCTATCAATATTTGAAATTCAAGTTGTTGCGAAAACAATCAAAAAAAAATTAAGGGTGAACACAAATTCCGTAAATTTCAGTTCCGTCTCGATTCCGACGGGATTTCATTCAAAATTAGAAATCTCGTCCTGTATCCCTTCCGTCAAAAATTATCCGGAACGGAATATGGATCTTACCTTCTTCATCCCGCTAGGCCCGTCTCGTCCCTTCCCGTATATAATAAAGTTTTAATTTAAAATAATAAATATAAATATAATCTTAGGCATTAGTGATATACTTATATAGTTATTATATAATTATACTTATATATTTTAAAAAAAGGAAAATTCCTCGTGGTGTCCGTGAGGAATTGTAATTTCCATTTGGTAGCCAATTATTTTTGGATTCTTGTGGTGCCCACGCGGTTTTGTTTAACTAATCTTCATGTCCATTCACACATTTTCCATATCCAACAATGTTAAGTTATTGTAAGATAAAATTAGTTACAATAAATTTAACCAAAATAAAATTCACTTTTAAAATAAATTCAATTTTAAAACAAATCAAATTTATTTAATCTAATTAATTTGAGTTTTAGTGAATATTTTAAATTGGACTATGCAAAAACTTTAACAATATTAAGGAGATAAATAATAAGTAACTTAATTTAAGTAATATTAATGATCAACAAATAAAATAATAAAAAGGGTATTACCTTAATATAAAAGTATCTTAGTCATAATTTATTAGCCATCAAATATACTAGAAATTTAAATGTACAAAGTATTTTCTAGAAAGTGTAAGATATTTTCTAGAAAAATTATACATATATCTATTTATTGTTTAATGTATTATTTTATTTGTTGATCAACTATTTCAATTAAGTTACTTATTAATTATCTTGTTAATGTTGTTAAAATTTTTGCATGGTCCAATTTAAAATCTTCACTAAAGCCCACATTAATTAAATTAAATAACATTGATTTTTTTTAAAAATAAAATTGTATTAAAATAATTTTATTTTTGGCTTTATTAATTGAAAATAATTTATAATTAATTATATTACTTACCATCTTGGATGAAAAATTGGATGGAAAATAAGAGAATGGGCATAGAGATTTATAATTAATTATATTACTTACCATCTTGGATGGAAAATTGGATGGAAAATAAGAGAATGCGCATAGAGATTAGTTAAACAAAACCTTGTGGACACCACAAGAATTCCAAAAATAATTGGTTACCAAATGGAAATTACAATTCATCATGTGCAACACGAGTAATTTCCTTAAAAAAGAAACCATAGTGGTCAAATCGTCAAAATTGACAAATGACTCAAATTCATTCAGATGTGTTTTATTACGCTATATGGAAATTATAATGTCTTATTATGGATATTTGAAAATTTTAACATTTTTGCATTTTAAGTACGATATATACGAATTTTTGTGTGGATAAAATGTAGAATTTAAATACAATAAATAAAATAATGGACAAGCAAATTTGGGTCCACCTGTCCCATCACGTCCCGTCCCGATCCTAATCGGGACAAGACTCGGTGGGATTCAATCTAAAATACACCCAAGACCCGTCTCGATCCCGTCCAATTTAAAATAGTCAAGATGGGACTAGAATGACCTCAATCTCGTTTCATCCCGTCTCATGCCCACCTCTACACAAAACAAAACTGAGAATATGAGACAAATTAATAATTAGAATCCGTACTTACTTCGAAGTGGCAATTTCAAAATAATAGAAAGAGGAAAACCCAACTTTTGAAAACAAAAGCACAAGAATGGAGCAAAACTAATTTCGGAAATATTTTCAAACAATTGAAAGATGTTGAGTCGAAACTACAAGAAATCCAAAGCAATTCAACTAACACATTGTATCAAAACCTTGAAAATATCCAAAGGAATCTCCTAACTAAACAAAATCGTCTACTTTCCTTTCACCAAAGATATTGGAGACAGAGATCAAAAATTACTCATTTGAAAAATATGGACACAAATTCCAAATACTTCCAGCGTATTGCCACCGGAAGAAGAAATCGAAAACACCTAAAAGAATTTACAACCAATACGGGAGTTGTTTTAAACTCTGAAACCGAGATCCGTATAGAAATAAAAAAGGAATTCCAAAGCAAATTTGCTAAAAATCCAATTGATCAATCTCTCCTTAACGAGAAACTACAACTCATTAAAAATAAAGTTAGCATGGAGGACAACATAATCCTAACAAAACCTCCAAAAAATGAAGAAATTAGAAATGCAACTTTCGATATTGGGTGTGATAAATCTCCCGGACCAGATGGTATGCCGGCTGGTTTTTATCAAAAATATTGGCATATTATGGGTACGGATGTGTCCAAAGCAGTAAAAGGTTTTTTCAAAAGTGGAAAATTGCTAAAACAAATAAACCATACTTTTATAATTATGATCCCTAAAACGGATAATCCTACATCAATAAACCATTTTAGGCCTATAAGCCTTTGCTCAACAATTTACAAAATCATAGCTAAAATTTTAACAAAAAGAATGGAATCCATCATGCCTAAACTCATACATCCTCTTCAAGGCGCTTTTGTGACTAATAGGTCTATTCATGACAATATCCTTATCGCTCATGAAATTTTCCACTCATTTCGCTCTAAAAAGAGCAAAGAAGGATGGACAACCATTAAACTTGATATGGAAAAAGCTTTTGACCAAGTCAATTTGGAGTTTATCATTTCTATTCTTAAAAAGTTTGGATTCAATGAGAAGTTCGTTGGTTGGATTAAGGAATGTATCTCCACCGTCTCTTTCTCTGTCTTCGTAAATAACGGACCAATATAACAATTCTTCCCTGAAAAAGGATTAAGACAAGGTGACCCATTATCCTCCTTTCTTTTCATCTTGGGTGCTGAAATTTTTACGCAAATGCTACAAGACGACTGTAACAATTATGATAACCACATCGGATTCTCCGTATGCAGACAAGCTGTAACACCCCAAATCCGTAGGACTTAGAGTGCTACTGGGCTAGGATCTCACAATGGATCCTGGCCCTAGCCTGACAACAACTTCACTGAATCTTACAACAAGACACTCATAGATTAAAACAAAACATAAAACTGATGTATATACATATCGATCAAAAGGTCGTACAAAGTACTACTGAGTACAAAAGTCAAAACATAACTCCGTACAATATAAATAACCCAAATCCCATGAGAACGCCCTGTGTACGGAACCCTCAGCAGATCACCCCTCCGGATCACTCTGCAGCTCTCCTAACCTACAAAGGATCTACAACACGGTTTGAAACCGTTAGCTAACCATACACATATATAAGATAGGCAGGAGCACAACCACACATCATATAAACAATAACACATCAACATGATATCACACATTTACCCGGTTTATTATCTTTATAACGTTAGACACGCAAGAGTATATAAATCAGTATATGAGAATAGGTGACACGAGGAATATAATCCTCGCCTCTGCGTGCAATAGCTAGTTGGAGTGGTATCAGCGCACCTTCCCGTATACCGTAAGGAGTGGTATCAGTACCTTTCCCGTATACCAAGTCTAGCTAGCGTACAGAGAACTTCCCAGACTCCACTACGGGATGAAAGGGTAAGTGTCACAGCCACTACAATGGGCGGTCAATATAACATAGGTCGGTGACCATAATAACACATGTTATACAACATATAACACACACCACTCAAGCACACATCCAATATAAGGACGGTAGCTAAGTAAGTCATATGGACTTACCTCAATCTCAGAAGTATCTCGCTACGAGCAAATCCCAGAAACGTCCACTCCAACTGGAGGACAACACAGCCTATACAAGGCACACATATATATATCACAATCCTATCACACACAAAGGTCACACCTAGACCCAAGGGATCCATAAGGGATCAAATCCAACTCATAACCTCAAGGCCATAACCGGCATATCTATATCATACTCGTCATAAACCGATACCTAGCATGATACTAGTTCCCTCGTACTAGAAAGGAAAGGAAACTACTTGACTATAAGTAGTTCCGGGACAAAACGCACCTGCGTGAACTAAGACCGCAGGGGCGGAAGAGGTCACCCGCAGGCGCGGAAGGTAGAAGCCGCAGGGGCGGTGACATGGAACGCAGGCAAGCGCAGGTACGCCGCTGGCACCACGCAGGCACTGTGGCACGGTAGCCGCGGGGGCGGTGGCTCTTGGCCGCGGGGCGGAGACAGTGGAGAAGGCAACTTCGCGGCTTCTCTTCGGTTCTTCACGTGATCAAATCACGTCTATACTCTTCCAGATTCATACACATACACATAAATACACATTCAAACGTCACCCTATTATCAAAACAACTAATCCTAAGCTAAAGAGAAGGAATCAAAGAAAAGAAGGAGAAGAAGTAAGAACTCACCACTCCTGGAAATCCTAGGCTGCAGGGGAAGTCACAAACATCAATAGCTAGCTTCCAAGCTCAGCATACACATCACTAGCATCAACATCAACCCCAAAGTACACTTTCAAAACCAAACTCCAAGGAAAACAAGAACAAGCTCACAAGGTAAAGAGTAAGAGAAGGAGTAAAGCACGGGTCAAAGGAGTCAACAAAACCGGCTGCAGCCGCCGTAAATCGCAAGGGCGGATCACAGGGCCGCAGGGGCGGGAACCCGCATGGGCGGAATACGTGCCCGCGGTGCGGCAAAGCCAATCTCGGCCAAAGCCAATCTCGGCTATGGTCCGATCTCGGTCCGAAAGAAAGGGCTCTCACATCTCACCCCCCCTAAAACTTGCAAGATCCTGAAACCACTCGGACTCTGAAGCCAAGATACACTCTCTTTAACCTCAAACATAAGCATGGAGGAGATCATCAACTCCAACAGTAAACTATACTATCCAGGGCCTAGAGGAAAATCATCTCTAGCCAAATCATAAACATATCACAAGGCATAGAGGAAGCACATCTCTAGCCGTATCATAACCATAACAGAAAGGCATGGAGGAAGTACATCTCCAGCGCTACTATGTCCATCAAACTAGCATGGAGGGAAGAACCATCTCCAGCTATAAACAGGAAATCATACTAGCATAACAAGATCTAGTAAGATCATAATCACATCAAAGCTAGCATGAAATAAACATATCACAGCATATAAGCATGTAAGCATATAAGACTCACCAAGCTAGTACTAAGATCTACTCGGTGATCCTACTAGTGCACCTATCTCTGCATAGAACTCTGGATAGTTCCTCTGGATACTATCCTCAGTCTCCCACGTAGCCTCCTCAGGTCCTCGTCTCGACCACTGTATCATCAACATAGGGATGTCCTTCGAACGCAGGCGTCTCATACCTCGCTCTAGGACTGCAATAGGATGCTCTACAAACGTGTGATCCGGCTCAACCACCAAATCCTCATAACTCACGATGTGTCTCGGATCTGGTATGTACTCCCTCAGCTGAGACACATGAAATACAGGGTGAACACCCTCAAATCTCGGAGGCAAGGCTAACTTGTAAGTTGCGCTCCCTACCCGATCCAGAATCTCGAACGGTCCGACATATCGGGGACTCAACTTCCCCTTAATGCCAAAACGTCTAACACCTCGTGTCGGGGACACTCTCAGCCACACATGGGCTCTAACCCTGAACTCTAGAGGTCTACGCCTCCTGTTAGCATAAGACTTCTGACGGCACTGTGCAGTCAGCATACGCCCTCTGATCAATGCTACCCGAGCCATATCATCCTGAATCTGATCAGGTGCTAAACCACTAACACTGCACTGCTCATCCCAGCACAACGGGGTACGACATCTCTGTCCATACAGTGCCTCATATGGGGCCATCCCAATAGATGCATGCCAGTTGTTGTTGTAGGAGAACTCAACAAGTGGGAGATGATCTGTCCACACCTGTCCCCAATCCAACACACAAGCTCGCAACATATCCTCTAGGGTCTGAATGGTCCTCTCTGACTGACCATCTGTCTGAGGATGGAACGCAGTCGTGAAGTGTAAACTCGTCCCCAATGCAGTCTGAATCTGCTGCCAGAATCTCGAGGTAAATCGCCAATATCTGTCTGAGGCGATCGTCCTCGGTACACCATGGAGTCTCACTATCTGCCCAGTGTACTCCTCAGCTAATCTGCTAACCGGCCACGTCTCTCGAATAGGAATGAAACGTGCCGTCTTTGTCAGTCTGTCAACTATGACCCAGATGGCATTAAAACTCCGGCTCAGCCTCAGTCCGGTCACAAAATCCATGGTGACGTCCTCCCACTTCCTCTGTGGAACAGGAAGGGGATGGAGCTCACCTCCAGGTCGGAAATGCTCAATCTTGACCTGCTGGCAGGTCGCACACTGAGCTACAAATTTGGCTACATCGGGCGTCAGCCCTCCCCACCAGTATATACGTCTCAAATCCTGATACATCTTACTCGTACCTGGATGTACAGTGTAAGGGGTGCAATGAGCCTCCTGTAAAATCCTCTGACGCAAATCTGTATCAGCAGGTACACAGATGCGACCGCGGCGCCTCAAAACTCTATCTGCTCCAAGCAGGAACTATGGTGCCTCATCCCGAGACATCCTATCTCTGATCCTCTGCAAAGTCGGGCAGGTCTCCTGTTTCTGTCGGATCTCATCCAACAGATCAGGAAGGACCTCTAATGTACGCAGCTGGGCCTTCCTTGGATGGTACAGAATCTCCAGATCAAAATCCTTGATCAGCTCGAGCCACCTACGCTGGCGGTTATTCAATTCCCGCTGTGTGAAAATGTACTTCAGACTCTTATGGTCTGTGAAGATCTGACACGTAGCGCCGTACAGGTAATGTCTCCAGATCTTCAGTGCATGAACTACCGCGGCTAACTCCAGATCATGAGTCGGGTAGTTCTCCTCATACGTCTTCAACTGTCGAGACGCATAAGCAATAACTCTGCCTCGCTGCATCAAAACACATCCCAAGCCTAGCTTGGATGCATCACTGTAAACCACAAAATCCTCAGTACCCTCTGGTTGTGCCAAAATAGGAGTAGAAGTCAAACGCCTCTTCAACTCCTCAAAACTCTGCCTGCACTGATCAGATCACACAAATCTGGTAGTCTTCCTCAGCAAACTCGTCAGTGGACGGGCAATCACATAAAAACCCTCCACGAAGCGTCTGTAATAACCGGCTAGGCCAAGGAAACTACGTACTTCCTTGACATTCGTCGGTGTAGTCCATGCTGCTACTGCCTCTATCTTCGCTGGATCCACTTTGATCCCCTCAGCTGAAACCACATGACCCAGGAATGCTACCTCTGACATCCAGAACTCACACTTAGAGAACTTAGCATAAAGTTCTCTATCCCGCAAAACCTGCAATACAGTCCTCAGATGTCCTGCATGCTCCTCTCCACTGCGAAAGTATACCAGAATGTCATCAATAAAAACCACCGCAAACTGATCCAAGAAGTCGATTAAGATATTGTTCATCAACTCCATAAAAACGGTTGGGGCATTCGTAAGCCCAAATGGCAACACTACAAACTCGTAGTGGCCATATCTGGTCCGGAATGCTGTCATGTGCACATCCTGCTCCCTCACCCTCAGCTGGTGATACCCGGAACGCAGGTCAATCCTGGAGAACACAGTAGCTCCCTGTAAGTGATCTAACAAATCATCAATGCGCGGCAGTGGATACTTGTTCTTGATGGTCACCTTGTTCAACTCTCTGTAGTCTATGCACAACCTCAGTGATCCGTCCTTCTTCCGTACGAAGAGGACAGGTGCTCCCCAAGGGGACACGCTAGGGCGAATAAAGCCCTTCTCAGCCAACTCCTCGAGTTGCTTCTTCAGCTCCAACATCTCGATAGGCGCCATCCGGTATGGGGCCTTCGAGATGGGTCTCGTACCAAGCTCTAACTCGATACTGAAATCCACACTCCTTTGAGGCGGAAAACTGGACGGCTCAGCAAAAACATTTGTATACTCACAAACAACTGGGATATCCTCTAACGCTGGACGCTCCCCCTCCTTCATGGCATAACACCAGAAGGCCTCGCAACCCTGTGCAATCAATCTAGCTGCTCGTATGGCGCTGATAACTGTACCTATCTTTCCAAGGTCCCAACCTCGGAAAACCTCTATCTGGCCTAACTCGGTAGAGAGGGTAACAGTCCTCCTACCTACATCTAAGACTGCAAAGTGTCTTTCCATCCAGTCCATACCTAGAATGACTTCTTCATGCTCTAATGGCATGACAAAGAAGTCAACTAGTAACACACGGGTCCCCACAGAAATGGGACAACCGTGAATCTCACGGGTACCTCTGACTCTACCACCATCGGGTAACCCTATAATAAAAGGCATACCCTCAACTGTATCTAACCCAAGACGCTCTACACAGGCATCAGAAATAAAAGAGTGCGTAGCACCAGTATCAAATAAAACTCTAACAGGTAAACCATGAATCATAATGGTACCTGTAGCAGTAGGTGCAGCTGGCTCCTCTGCACTCCTCAGCTCAAAAACACGACCCTGTGGCCCTCTGGTATCAGTGGTGCCCCCACCACGACCTCTGCCTCTACTCGGCCCAGGAGCAGATCCCTGAGTCGTAGGGCGATCTGGGACTCTCTGTTGTCCCTGAGTCTGCTGCTACTGCTGAGGTGGCCTCTGCCCACCTCCCGCTGCACTAGCAGGAGAAGAACCCTGCTGAGATGAAGCTCCGCCCTGGCGGCAATAAACAGCCCGGTGACCTTGCCTACCACAGGTGTAGCAAGTCACCAATGGCCTCGTACACTCTGGCCTCATATGCCCTAGATCTCCACATTTAAAGCATTGACGTCCCTTCTTTGCAACCGGCACAGATGAAGGCTGACTCTAGCGTCTCTAACCACGCCAACCACTAGCAGAACCACCAGCACCACTGGTCTGCCCTGTACGCTGCCTCTTCTCAGACCCTCCGGTCTGAGAAGCTTTCCTCTGTCCAGCCCGCTCCCTCTCATAATCGGAAGCTCTGTCTTGATAGTCAACCAAGGTCTCACAGTGAAAACCCGCCATATAGGTACGGGTGGTATCCCTCAGACGTCGGGAAAACAAATACACATGCTGATCTGCAGCAGGTGCAGCTGGTCCTAGTAATTCCAGCTCCTCCTGATGGCCTCAGAGACTGGTACATCCTCAAACCCAGCCTCCACAAAATCTCGCAGTTTCTCCCTCCTCAGAGAGGCAGGGCAGAAACGCTCTCTAATCATCGTCTTCATCTGATCATAACTGGTAACCTGACCCCGTACTGATCTCCACCAGTGTTGTGCCAAGTCCTGAAATAAGGTTTGAACCAACTCAATCTGTCTATCAGCTGGACATCGAATAGACTCTAGAGCTGAGTCTATATGCCCTATCCAGAGCTCAACCTCCAATCCCACCTTTCCAGTGAAAGGGGGTACACCCATCTGATGGAATGCCTTCAACCAGGTATCTAGTCTAGGCCCTCTATGCTCCTCTGGTGTTCTAGCAATCTCAGCAGCAGGTACCTGTACAACTGGTACTTGAGTAACGGTGTGGGACCTCTCAGATGGTCCCTCCTGTGCCTGTAAATCTGGGGCACGTCTACCGGCTCTGGCAGCCTCCTCTACTCGTCTAATATAAGCATGAAACTCTAACCTGCCCATAGAGACGCGATCAGAATCACCAGACTGGGCTCTTTGTGCCCCTTGTCTCCCAGCTGCCCCGTTCACAGTCTCAGGAACGACGCTCTCAGCAATCTCCTCGTGTATCTCCTCTGCTGCGCGTGGATCAATAACAGGAACTCTACCTCGTCCTCTACCTAGAGGGAATCTACCTCTACCTCGCCTAGCTGTAGGTAAGGCTCTAGTCTGAACCATCTGCAGAGGACGTAAACCTAGCTTAGAAGGCTATATATATGCCATATGTATAGATATATCACAGATCAATCACAGCAGAATATCTATATATATCTATACTGTCGAGATCTTCAGAGGGGCGATGGTTCACGTACACGATATCCCAAAACATTTGTACTCATTTCAAAACCAAATCCTTTTTTTAAAAGTCAGACCCCCTTTCGGGTTCTGTTTAGTTATCTATTCGAACTTTATTGCAGATTATTAGTGCCATTGTAGTCAACCTCGGCTCTGATACCAACTTTGTAACACCCCAAATCCATAGGACTCGGAGTGCTACTGGGCTAGGATCTCACAATGAATCCTGGCCCTATCCTGACAACAACTTCACTGAATCTTACAACAAGGCACTGATAGATTAAAACAAAACATAAAACTGATGTATATATATATATATATATATCGATCAAAAGGTCGTACAAAGTACTACTGAGTACAAAAGTCAAAACATAACTCCGTACAATATAAATAACCCAAATCCCACGAGTACGCCCTGTGTACGAAACCCTCAGCAGATCACCCCTCCGGATCACTCTGCAGCTTTCCTAACCTGCAAAGGATCTACAACACGGTTTGAAACCGTTAGCTAACCATACACATATATAAGATAGGCAGGAGCACAACCACACATCATATAAACAATAACACATCAACATGATATCACACATTTACCCGGTTTATTATCTTTATAACGTTAGGCACGCAAGAGTATATAAATCAGTACATGAGAATAGGTGACACGAAGAATATAATCCTCGCCTCTGCGTGCAATAGCTAGCTGGAGTGGTATCAGCGCACCTTCCCGTATACCGTAAGGAGTGGTATCAGTACCTTTCCCGTATACCAAGTCTAGCTAGCGTACAGAGAACTTCCCAGACTCCACTACGGGATGAAAGGGTAAGTTGTCACAACCACTACAATGGGCGGTCAATATAACATAGGTCGGTGACCATAATAACACATGTTATACAACATATAACACACAACACTCAAGCACACATCCAATATAAGGACGGTAGCTAAGTAAGTCCTATGGACTTACCTCAATCTCAGAAGTATCTCGTTACGAGAAAATCCCAGAAACGTCCACTCCAACTAGAGGACAACACAGCCTATACAAGGCACACATATATATATCACAATCCTATCACACACAAAGGTCACACCTAGACCCAAGGGATCCATAAGGGATCAAATCCAACTCGTAACCTCAAGGCCATAACCGGCATATCTATATCATACTCGTCATAAACCGATACCTAGCATGATACTAGTTCCCTCGTACTAGAAAGAAAAGGAAACTACTTGACTATAAGTAGTTCCGGGACAAAACGCACCTGCGTGAACTAAGACCGCAGGGGCGGAAGAGGTCACCCGCAGGCGCGGAAGGTAGAAGCCGCAGGGGCGGTGACACGGAACGTAGGCAAGCGCAGGTACGCCGCTGGCACGACGCAGGCGTTGTGGCACGGTAGCCGCGGGGGCGGTGGCTCTTGGCCGCGGGGGCGGCGACAGTGCAGAAGGCAACTTCGCGGCTTCTCTTCGGTTCTTCACGTGATCAAAGCACGTCTATACTCTTCCAGATTCATACACATACACATAAATACACATTCAAACGTCACCCTATGATCAAAACAACTAATCCTAAGCTAAAGAGAAGGAATCAAAGAAGAAGAGAAGGAGAAGAAGTAAGAACTCACCACTCCTGGAAATCCTAGGCTGCAGGGGAAGTCACAAACATCAATATCTAGCTTCCAAGCTCAACATACACATCACTAGCATCAGCATCAACCCCAAAGTACACTTTCAAAACCAAACTCCAAGGAAAACAAGAACAAGCTCACAAGGGAAGAAGGATAAGCAAGGTGGACGTAGGCAGGTCTGGAATGGAATGAGAAATGGAATGAAACCCTTGCTCAGCAAGGTAAGGAGTAAGAGAAGGAGTAAAGCACGGGTCAAAGGAGTCAACAAAACCGGCTGCAGCTGCCGTAAACCGCAGGGGCGGATCACAGGGCCGTAGGGGCGGGAACCCGCAGGGGCGGAATACGTGCCCGCAGGTGTGGCAAGGCCAATCTCGGCCAAAGCCAATCTCGGCTATGATCCGATCTCGGTCCGAAAGAAAGGGCTCTCACACAAGCAACTTCTATCCCTTTCTTATCCTTTGCTGATGATATGATCATATTTGCTAAAGCGAATGTAGTTTCTTGCTTTCGGGTAAAGGAGATTCTTGAAATCTATTGTTCTATATCGGGACAGAAAATTAACTTCCAAAACTCGGCTTTCCAAACAACAAGATTCACTAGTGAATGCAATATCAATCAATTAAAAAATGTGCTTAACATGTGCCATACAACTTCTCTCGACAGATATCTGGGTTGCCCAATTATAAATGGAAGAGTGACAAAAGAGACCTTTGGTGAAACTAATCTTAAAGCTAAACAACAACTCCTAAAATGGAAAGCAAACTCTCTTTCTCAAGAAGGAAGAAACACCCTCATAAAACACAATTTGTCCTCTAAACCGACTTTTATTATGCAAAGTTTTATGCTCCCAAGCCATAACTTGGAGGAACTTGATAAAACTTACAAAAAAAAATTTGGAATAAGGAGACCAACATAAATCCATCTTAAGCTGGGATACAATTTGTAAATCAAAAAAGAATGGCGGCCTTGGACTAAGGAAATCAGAAACCGTAAATAAATCTCTACAAATGAAACTTTTGTGGAAAATTATTTCTGAACCAAACAACATTTGGGTTAAAATTATAAACGAAACATACTTGAAAAATCAGGATATTCTCCATTACCAAATAAAAGGATCAGCATCATGGCACTGGAATAACCTTATTAAACTCAAAACCGAATTCAAAAAAGGTATTATCTGGCAGGTTGGTAATGGAAAAACCATTAACTTTTGGCATGATAATTGGGTAACAATGACACCACTTATAAAAATGGTTCAAAACTCAAACCAAATTAACACCAATATCAAAGTTAGTCACTTCATAAATGACTTAAGAAAATGGGACACCAACAAAATTGATAACGAGCTACAATATATCATTAGCCTAGAGATTAGGAATAAGATAAAGGATGTAATTATACCCAAGAACGAAATTCAGGACACACTATACTGGAGATGCAGTAAAAATGGTTGGTTTTCTACAAAATCGGCCTCTAACATGATTGAGGAGAAATCCATCATCCAGCATAACTATTCGTGTGAGTGGATCTGGAAACTAGATACTCAACCTAAAATTAAAAATTTTATTTGGAAAATTTCTAATAACGGAATCCCAACTAAAGCAAAATTAGATGAAAGAAAAATTACCGTAACAAGGCACTGTGAACTATGCAACCATCACCAGGAGGACTTGTTCCACCTTCTCATTGAATGCCCGCGCACCAAAGGAATCGTTGCGAAAGTAGATCAAACAATCCTGAACGAAATTAGCAAAATTAGCCTCCAAAATAAAAAACCTCATGACCTTCTACAAGAAATTAAAACAAAAATTGGAACAAACAAGTTCGTGTGCCTCGCTAGTATTTGGTGGAGTATATGGTACTTCGGGAACAAAATAATATTCAATAATGAACCGATGGACAATGATAATAATATACTTATTTTCATTAAAAACCAAATCAAGAATTGGAAAACTATATTAAATGACGAGGACGACTACAATATAAAACAACAACCAAAGAATTGTAACGCTACTAAAAGGAAAAAACACAATATTAAATGTGATAAACCAAAACCTGGTTTCTTTAAACTTAACTTTGATGGATCAAAACTCAATTCGGGAATCACATCTATTGGTTTTGTGATTCGAAACCAAAATGGAGAGGTTATTAGCCTCGACGCAAAATAAAATAATTTCAACTCGGTTATCAAAGTTGAAGCATTTGCTCTTAAATCCGGCTTTCAAGAGGCTATCAAGTTACAAATTAAAAAGATTGAAATTGAAGGTGACAATCTGTGTGTGATCAAGGCACTCCAAGGTTTGTGGAGTAGTCCTTGAGAGATCGGAATGATTATATCCGACTCCAGACTGGACCTACGTTTTTTGACGAGGTCCGTATTAGGCATGTTTTTAGAGAAATCAACTGTGTTGCTGACCGATTGACCCACCTGGGAATCTCGACCCCCAACACCAATTTTTCTGAAGATCCCGAACTTCGTGTTCTCATCCACAAGGATGCTTTAGGTTGGACTACCTCGAGGAGGTAGACCAATCTATCTGCTTTTTATTTTCAAAAAAAAAAAAAAAAAAAAGAAATAATAGAAAGAGGAATACTACTAATCAAGAATTTTGGTTTCCATCCAAGTGTTATGTTTCTATGCATTATATAACTCATAATAATCATAAATAAATATAAAAGTTAAACTATATTGCAAGTTAATATTATTAATTTCGGTTAAAAGATTACGGTGAAATTAAAACCATAAAATATATTAATTTATGTAAATTTTTATATAGAAATTATAAGAGAATTAAAATAGAATGGTAATTATTATAAGATAAATTAATGTAAACTAGTCTAAAATAATAGATTATATTTTTATTTTTTTCTAATTAATATATGAAAATAAGATACCACGTATCCTTCGAAATGTTCCCCAATCAAAGTGTCGATCTTAGCACGTTGCTATCTAAATACTAACATAAAAGCAGAAGCCTTTCAAGCAATATATCAGTTTTTCGTTCATTTCACCATGTTTTATTTATGTACGCATTCTTATTTTTAGAACTCTTTTTTTAATTAAAGAATTATGAAATAATCTATCCATTTTTTAAATATCTCTCTATATACATTTTAACAAATTCTTTTATTATATTTAATTTTCTTAGTATATTATCATGTAACACACTTTACATGTATAATGTATCATATATCTTTATTTTATAATCAGGTACATGATATTGTATAATTACTAAACCAATAATTGTTTTGTATATTTTTATATTAAATTTGTTAGTATTATAAATAATATTCCAAGATCATCAAATATATTTTTATAAACTATAATTTTCTTATCTATTTTTAAATTAAAATTCAAGTAAATCACATACGGACATAACACGGGTATTATACTAGTTTGTTTCTATTAACATAGTTATATACTAGCTTAGTACCCGTGCCTTGTACGGAATGTCAAAAAAAATTAATTATAAGAGTATTCATATATTTGAATTATATATATATATTTTTTAAAAAAATAAAGAATTTTGTTACTTACTATATATATGTGAGAGATAGTCTATTAGAATATCCGACAAATTTATTTTATTATATTTAAACAAAAAATTATTATGAAACTATTTTAAAATAAATACAAAAATTTATAAAATGTCTAGAAAGAAAATTATATAGGATTACCTATTATAAGATTATCCTAAATAAGAAATATAAATAATAATAATGTAATATCTTTATTGGTTATAATAGGTTTCAATATTTCCTTTTATGTAATAATTGACTATGATTTTTTTTTTGATAAAATACACTTAAATGAAATAAAATAACCGATTACTAAAAAAATAAAAAATAATATGATATTGAATAAATATCCAAAACATCCGATTATTTAAATGGGAAAAAAGTAAATGATCAATCATATATCTTGGTTTAAAAATAACTTGAGTTAAAAAAATCTATGTAATATAATCTTCTAACACATAAATAGTATAATTTTTGTTAAATATAGAAAGTTATTTTTGTTTATATTATAATCTTTTCTTATCTCTCATATCATACCTTTAATTAAGAAACAAAATAAAATGAAAATGGAAACAATTGACTTTATATAAATATGACATGACAAAAATCCGACGTGGCTTAATGTGGTAGTGACACGTGGCAAAATCCTAGGTGACTTAATGTGATGTTGACACGTGAAAAAATCTGAGGTGGCTTAATGTAACAACGACATATGGCTTAATTCACTTCTGCTTTAGTATTATATATATAGTAGATATGGGATATTTTATACATAAATCGTTGTGAATGAGATTTTCCAATCTTCAGCGTTGTTTGTCAACAGACACTTTGACTGCAGGGGTGTATTGGAAGATATATATCGTAATATCTTCATACTAAATAAATAACGATAGTGTATCATTATATTAGGGTAGTTTATATTTGATTTCATCCTTGCAGCCTTTATTATTCTCTTCTAATTCTAATGGAATCTTTATCTAGATTTTAGAGGGTCGTAATAGTATCAATATATAGGTGATTTTATTTCTACCATTTGTGCGATTCCTCCCTCTATTTACGTTGTTTTTGTATATTTTTAAAATTTGTTTTTGTGTTTTACAAGCAAACCGTGGTTTCAAACTACGGTTTATGCATAATAAATTGGTGTTTGAAATACCGGGTCTTTCCGAATCTAGAAAACTCCATACTCTTGCAAATATTTTTCACTCGTACTTAATTTCGGAATTATTTTTTATTAATATTTAGGGGGGGAAATCTGACAAAATATAGCAACATAAATATTTTATTTAAGCTAATCTCTCGCTTTTAGAAAATATTAAAATTTAATATGGGGATTATTAGACGTACCGGCGAAAATTACTATTTGTCACCGTAACTACGCACTTCGCGTGCGTAGTTGACTGGTTTCCAACTACGCATATGGGGTACGTAGTTGGAGTCCGAGAAAAAATAAAAAAAATTGAACTACGCACTTGACGTGTGTAGTAGAAGTAAGCAAAAAAATTTTTTTTTTTTTAATATTAACTACTACGCACCACAAGTGCGTAGTTGAATGAGTTCTCAACTACGCACGCAAAGTGCGTAGTTACGATGTTAAATAACAATTTACACCGGTATGGTTAGAAATCACGTTTAATAATAATTGATTGATTTTAAAAGGATAAGTATAACATGTAAAACATTATTATTGTGATAATATTTTATATACAGAAATTGATATTCATTTTGAATCATAATAATCATGTTATTGCGATCATTAAGTTCACATGTAAGATCTAAAATCATGTACAAGTTTTATAAATTTTATACAATATTAATTTCTTTAAATTATAGAATAGTAGTATCGAAATAAGTTTAGCAAATGGTAGGTGCATCATAGACGCTACATTCATTTAAATATCTTATGAATTATTGTGTTTATGATAAATTAATGTATTAGATTGATGTGATGAAGTGGTTTGTCATTTGTCATTCATATTCTTTTATAATTTTTAATTTCTTTCTTTGTAAGGAATAAAAAAACACAAATAATTGTAAGTGTGAAGGTGACAATCGCCACCAATTTGATATCTCACCTTACGAAACTCAGTTTGTATACTGATATTTTATTCTCAATATGTACACAAAGGGCAATGACAATGACAATGATGCTTTATTTCCGATTTTAATAAATATTTACATTGTTATACTTATTTTATATTGCAAGTTTCTTCTTTCGTCTTGATGCATGCCTAGGATTTGGTTTATAAAAAAAAACACGATCACAATCTAGTTGTATCATACTGCACTAGCACCACATATATTATATGGACAAGTGAAATAAAACTCTTAATGTTAGTTTGATGTAATTCTCACAGAAAAAGTATTCAAGTTTGAAATTATTTGAATTGATTTTCGTGATAGATAAAAAAAAAAGATAATGGAATAAGTGATATTATCGATTTTCATTCCTTGATTCCAAAGAATGTTAGGGTTGGTTTTGTGTTTAGATGACTTTTCGAAAAAATTGTTGCAGTGAGATCTTTCTTGTAGCTGACATAAAAACTATGCTCCTCTTCATTAATTCAGTTATAGTTAAAATTTTTATCGTTAACATCTCGCCCACAATACTTCCCTCTCTTTTTGATTTCGTTGTAGAGAAGCGGTTTCGCAATCTGACCTCCATGGATCCACAACCACCTAATTTTGCCTCTCATCTTCTTCATCTCTCCGCCACGGCATCATCACCGGAGGCACATGTTGACGGCCGTGGTGGCAGAGTAGTTTTAGGGAGAGGGTTGTGTTTTCATTTTTTCTTCCATAAGGAACTCCTCTAACTTCAATACCAAAACTCTAGTGTTTATAAAAATTCAGGTAACCAAACCGAGTAAGAAAATAGGGTAGATTGGGTAAATCAACTAATTAATTAGCTACAAAATAGTTACAATATTAAAACCAAAATTACCCAATTAACTAATTAATTATATATATATATATAAAAATAAGGTCTAGTTTAGGGATGTCAATGGTTCAAGTGGTGGGTGGTTGTATCACTTCCATCAACCGAACCGTTATACAAAACCGTTCACCCAAACCATCAACCATCCAAGCTCCCATCCACCCTAAACCATAATCGCGGTAGATCGGGCGGGTCGGGGTTTTTTCGGATTCAACCGACAAATTAAACTTGTAAAATGTAATTACTCATTTGTGAATTTTTTAAAAAAATGCAACTATTATAGTCATGAATAAATAAATAAAACGTCTATGATAATCAAACGATCCGTATACCCGTAACTATGATAGTCATGAATTAAAAAAAGTCGAAATTGTTGGAAGCAGTAGAGATTGTTGATGCATTTTTTCCTGATTTGGAATCATTATTATCTACTCATAGCTATCATAGTATGAAGATACGATGTATCATTAAACGACGGTAGAAGGGAACAAAAACACTGGTGCCATAATTAAATTGTGAGGGAGGTGCAAAAGCATCAATATAGTAGAAATTTGTTAAGGGTACACATAAACATATTCAAAAGGTTTGGTGGGGTTGCTATTCAAGAGACGTTGGTGGTTGTGACTGGTCAGGCCAATGGAGATGGCATGCACCAAAAAGGCATTGTTGAAGAAGGCGACGATGTTCAAGGGAAGAAGCCATGTGTAGATTTCACGAAGCGTTGGTGTTTATGATTCGTCAAAGATGACGATTAATTCGATGCATAAAAACACAAATTTTTGTAGCTAAGGTTTAAGAGAGGGTGGTAAGCCATTTGAAAATCGGGTGAACATCAGGTGAATGTCGGGTCGGGTGATGGATCGGGTGGTGGTTCGGGAGATGATTTATAATATTCTCACCCTAAACCGTAATCGGGGCATCAACCGGTCAACCATCACCCGCATTCCAACCGTATATTATCGGGTTTTCGACCATTCAAGTGGTTCGGGTTTTTGGATAACCACCGGTTGCAAGTGAGATTGTCATCCCTAGCCTAGTTTGATACATATAAGACAAATGGCATAATTGAAGCTCTTATAGACAATAAGAGCTCACATATGCATTTAACCCTTGACTTTTTATGCGATATAGAAATTTGACAAGATATTTATACTAAAAAAATAATTTCTTTGTAAAAAATAATTGTATTTTTCCACCTACTCTTTTTAATTTCTTATTTTAATCAAACACTAAGAATGTGGGTATCCCTCGTTTGATAGACTTTTTAGGAAACATAATTCTTAAGTGAATGTTCCGATATTTATGGATATTTCTTCAATTTGATTGTATGTTCGTCCCCTACATTATGTTGGAACCAATATTTTATTGAGTATTGGGTCAGGGTTTTCCGGACAAATTTCCGCTGGACTCCAGCCATCGTCAACGCCAGAAAACGGAAGCATTGGCTTCATCTCTGCAAACACTGAATTATGGTATACTTATTTGCTAAAATTGGATTACGGGTGAATGATATAGTGATGTTCGAAGTTATGTGTACACAATGCAAAAGTTGGGGGACGGAACAAAAATGTGGGTATCCCACATCGACTAAAAGGAGTATAACCCTTATAGTATATAAGAAGCTAAGGAAACATGCATTTGTTATGATGTTTTTTTTTCCTTGTTTTGCAGCTCCACATGCGGGTTCCCTTCAAATAACTTTTTCTCGTTTATCTTCACTAAAAATTTTGTGGGTCAACCACTATTTTTCAAAGAATTTTCATTTGAAGGGCATCTAGGGATCCAAACTTTGCCAAGAGATCTCCTAGTAGGTATCATAAGTAGAAAATAATCTAAATCCATGGGTTTTGAATTTTTTGTTGTTGGTTGAGATATGATGTTGTAGTGTTGAAATTTGTGTAGATCTAATAAAAACAAAGGATCGGGAATAATGGAATATGGACGGAGGTTCTTCACGAAACGATTCAGACCACTTGAAGAAAATTGAGAGTCATCAAAAAAAAAAAGAAGTTTAAACCTTGTTGATGACTTGGGTTATCCAAGGTGGCTATGGTGTGTAAAAAAAAGCTATCTTATAGGCGTCTCCTTGGGCGATTCCAAGAGAGGCCGTAGGTCTCTTGCTTGATCTCTCAATCCTTCCTTTACACTCTTCCAATCTTCTTGTCATCTTCTCGCCCATAGATCCGTCTTCTCCAATCTTTACTCTTCTTTTCATACCTTTCCTAGTCTTTTTTCATCCATTTTTTCATGTGTTTTGGGGAGTTTTCTTTGTCGTTCTCAAGTTTCTTTTGACGCTTAATCTTGTCTAAGTTTTGTTTAAGTGTTACCAATCATATAGTCTAAGTTGTGTCTTAAGTCCAAGTCTTGTACGTTTGTCAAGACATTCACCTTTGGTGCCGGCCAAGGCCGAAGGGTGAATAGGACGGAATAACAAAGGCATAGGAGTGGAGGAAGTGGATCCGGGCGGAGGCGTGTGAAGTTGCCCGAGCGGCGCCTCAAAACTGGTTGAAACCAAGACTAGAAAGCTTAAGACGGGGGGTGGAGCAAGCGGTGGAAGGAGTCGGGCAACCGTGTGAGGCGGTTAGGGTTGCCCCGGCGTTGGGAGTTGTGTCCAGATTTGGTTCGTACGTGACGAAAAGAGAAACTACAAAAGTTGGAAACAATATACAAACTTCCCAAAACGGCATGGCTAGCAAGGAAAGTTGCCAAGTGTAGCCTAGCACTAGAGGAAAGGATATTGCCCATCATGAAAGAGGCCTAAAGGAGGGCATTCCACCAAGGATGATGTTCACACTACGATGGTTGACGGACGGACGCCACAAACCTTGCCGGAAAAGATTCTGGAATCAAAAATTCCAAAGCCGCCGGCCTCCGCGATGTTGAACCTAAAGGTAAGGCTTCTACTTTGACTGAGCTAGAATCTAAACTTCATCTTCTCTTGCAGGAGGCTAGAAGGAAAGGTGGAATAAGCCTTGGAAAAGGAGGTGAAGTTGGTGGCGCCGGCAGCAATGGTCCTGCCTCTAATGTGCATGCTAAGGATACCAGTGATACCAGTGCCGGGAAAGACACATTAATCCTTGCAAGAAGGGACATGGAGCTCAACGCTGGAAGTGAAGGCGTGCCAAACAAAACCATGTCCGCCGCTGACAAGCAAGAGCTTGCTGCCGAGACAAAAGACATTTATAATGTCAAGGGTGGTAAGACGATCTTAAAAACCATTGATACTAAAATTAGCCCGACTAATGTGCATGCTAGGAGTCCAGTCATGGAGGCCAACAGTCAAGGCGGACAGTTTTCCGTTGGGACGGAGTTGGAGGCCGGAAGGAGTCAAGGTGAGACTATGAAGGCTCTGCAGGGCCCGCCTGGCTATGAGATTGAAATTGGCTCGACTATACCTCATATTGGGAACCTGGAAGTGAAGGCGGCTTGGTCAAACGGACAGAGGGTTGATGAGACGGAGATGGAGGCTATTTTGGGACAAGGGGATGTCAAGGAGGGCAAGGAGGGGGCATTTGCTAGTGCCGTCGAAATTAGCCCGACTATTCCACCCCATGGGATGATGAAAATGCAGGGAACAGGGTCAGACGGACATAAGCCAACTAAGGCGGTTGTGCTTGACCAAATAAGAGAAAATGAGGCTAAAGGCATGATACAAGCAGATTTAAGCTCCGTCCTTGAAATTCTCCCGACTATACCTCATGTTAGGAGGCAGGTGGAGTCAACAGAGCGGCTAGGCGGGAATTTGCAAGCTTTGGGTGATAGTGATCGAGCTTTTATCATGGCGCTTGCAAGGACATTGTTAACAAGGACGGGAAGAAAACAACATGTGGCTCCTGCTGTGGACATGACCGGGACGGAAGGGGGCAGCGCAGAGGCTAAGCATTTAGCCTTGACTCTAGCGGAGTCGGTCTTGCACGAGGAGGACCGCACGGGTATGGATGCTGAAACTATCTTTTACACTGATGATATAATGTCTAATAATGATCATGTTATTGATAATGAACTAACTAATCGTATTCTGCATGCTCTTGGTTTAATGTCTAGGGACAATGTAATGCTTGAGTCAAATGATCCTAGTGTAGAAATTGCTGAAACTAATAATGTTGTTGCCATGGATAAGAATAATATGCAAGTTGCTAGGATTGAGGTGCATGATGAAACTGTTATCCCCACTAATGAGACGATTGTTGATAATGATAATGATACACGTAATGGTGTGATTATGCATGATACTAGCATTGTTAGACCTAGCATTAAAAAGGGAGATAAAATTGATCAATTCATACCCCGTGTTATTACTCATGTTAACCGCCCGTCTATTTTGCCTTTGACTGCTACAGTTGGGTCTAGGCCTGGAACTAGTATTATGGGAGTAGGAAGTAAGACTGGCCCTGCTAACAAAGAGTTTCCTGACTTGCCCCGCATGGGCACTAATACCGTTGTTGTTGAGGCTCCTTCAAGGCCTAACGTCTGGACGAAACCTTTACCAAACGTTTTTATGAATAGGGGCATAGGGGGTAACCTCGAGTATACACCCCCAACGGGTGATACGGTCAAGATTAAATGCACTGAAGCTCTTCCTAGAGAACAAGTTTTGGGTAGTTGCCTTTTAGGTCAATATGTGGGATATAATCCGGGTTATTTTGCTATAAGAGACCTTCAACAAACTTGGGGGGTTCAATCTAGACTTAGAATGGAAGCTGGTTGGTTAATCTTTATGTTTGACAATGATGGAGATAAGGATAAGGTGCTTCGGGGAGGACTCTACCAGATACATGGGAGGCCACTAATTCTCAAACTTGTCCCAGACAAGTTTGCTTTTAATAAAAGGGATGTCACAACCATTCCCCTCTTGGTTAGGTTATATGGCATTCCGAATGACTTCTGGTCCCCAGGTATTCTGGGTCAGGTGGCTTCCATGGTAGGTAAACCCCTACACATGGATCCGGTCACAGGGGAGAGGAAAGGGGATCATACGCGAGAGTGCTAATAGAGATAAACTTTGCTAAGGACATCAAACGAGAAGTAACTCTTGTGTTTGATGATGGTATTAATGTGGTCTGTACAATTCTAATTGAGAATGAGCCGAAGTACTACAACGGTTGCTTTACTTTCGGCCACAATGAGGAGGAATGCTCCTTTAAGGAGAAAAGAGGTATTCCGAGAGTTAGTGCTAATCCCAAAGCTGGTGAAGATAATATAATAAACAAGGGTGGAAATATTAAGGATAACAGGAATGAAACAAGGAGGGAAAATGTTGTTCCTAAAACTCAGGTTGATGAGAGAATGGTCAATAGGGGAACTAGACGGTACTCCACAGTTGAAAAAGGAAAAGCCAAGAATGGTGAAGAACCTAGACTTCTTGAGAAGGAGGGTGAGGTTGAGGCTGAGGTTGATAGGGCTAAAATAGTTAGTAGACCTACAACCGATGTCGAGAGGCCCATGAGTAAGTCTGTTATTAGACGTCGTCAACGCCGAGAGGCGAAGAAGGCGGTTAATGACGAGACGATGGACGTGGAGGTTGGTTGGGTGGCTGCTATAAAGGCCACTTTGGTAGAGGGTGACCGAAGCGGACACAGAAAGGAACGTACTTCTGGGGAAGGAAGGGTTCATAAGGATGGTGCACATAAAGGTAATATGGAAGTTAGAGCTAAAAGAACACCCCCAAAGATGACAACTAAGCCTTCTTCGGGTAAGAAGAAGGTTGTGATGGAAGAGGATGATACTAGCTCCGAGGATGAGATAACTAGTACTGAGATGGGTTCTGATGGGGACAGTATTGATGACACTTACACTGAGGAGAGTGAAGCTGAAGTAGATATATATGAGGGGGCCACAGTAGTTGAGGAGGATTCTGAGGATAGTTTGGAGGACTCTTATCAGGATAGGGTGATGGAACAGGCTAGTGTAGAAAGCAGGAGAAAATCCTCTACCACTTTTAATATCAAAACCTCCAATGCCTACAAGGCGTTGGAAATCGAGACGGATATTGATAAGGGTAATCACAAGGATGAGGGGTTTCAGAGAGTTCTATCAAGGTTTGACAGGCGTGCACACCACACCTAGAAGACCAGAGATAGTAGTGAAAAGGCTAAAAAACAAGAAATCTTAAGAGCCCTAGGATGAGGAAGCAGGAGAGGAGGGAGGTTGTCATACCGGAACGTAGGTCTACGAGACTTGCTTCTAGTTCCCAGATGAGAGTAGATATCAAGGCTCAAGGGAGGATCACAAGACAAACGGTTTCCCGATGAGTGTCATCCTGCAACGTTCTGGGGTTTAACCAACCCCGGAAACAAAAAGGGTTGACCGAGTTGTCGAGGGAGTTTGATGGTTTTTTGTGTGGTGTGCTTGAGACTAGGTATGAGTCCAGACCTTTGGATATTCATCGTGTGATGGCTTCCAGTTTTCCAAACTGGAAGTATCACTAACTTTGAAGTGGATGATAGGTGTGGCATACTAGTCCTTTGGGATGATACTCGTCTCGACCTTGTTGTAGGTGAGATTGGGGAACAATTCATTGTTGTCTTAGTTACGTGTAGAGTAACTAGGGTGCAGTATGAGGTGTGTTTTGTCTATGGGAAAGGTAGCATTGCCTACAAGAGACAAGTGTGGGATCCCATTAGACGTTGGTTTAGGGACTACTCCTTACCCTGGCTTGTCTTGGGGGATTTCAATAACGTCATGCACCCTGACGAGAGGATCAATGGAATACCCGTACGGATGTACGAGTGCAGGGGTATGTTGGACGCTTGTTAGGAGTTGGGGCTTACAGATGTACCATTCACAAGTGATAATAAATTCACTTGGACAAATGGCACTATCTGGAGCAGGATTGACAGGATATTAGTCAATTCTGACTGGTTGGACCAGGAGATGTACTGTCGTGCTAGTTTTCCGAACAAATGGCAGTTCTCGGATCACAAGCCGGTTATAGCTCATCTTACCCGTCGTCCTCGGGCTGGGAAGTCTAATTTCAAGTTCTTTAATATGTGGACTTCACATGACCAGTTTCAGGAGATTGTTAAGGAGAACTGGAGTTGTCGTCTCCGGGGAATCTACCAATTCCGTCTCTGTAGTCTACTTCGTGGAATGAAAGGCCCACTTTGTGGGCTTAATAAGAGACATTTTGGTCATAGTTAAAGCCAAGAGGCTTTCTTCAGCTGAGAGGTTGCAGAGTTAAAGCCAAGAGGCTTTCTTCTGCTGAGAGGATATTCTTTGAGCAGCAGGCTAAGTCTATGTATGTTCTTAACAGTGATAGAACTACCTCTTATTTCCATGGTCTCATGAAGGCAAATGGACAAAGGAATTTTATTCATGCCCTTCAATTGACTGATGGCTCTACCACCACTTCTTTGGAAGGAGTGGCTGAAGAGTTTGTGAATTACTAAAGGGGGCTTTTTGGGACGGAGAGGCAAGAGGAGGAGGCTCTGAGGAAGTGGTTTGGGTGGGACCGCGAGTTGCGGATCAGGACCAAAGGAGACTTATTGGTCCGGTTTCTAATGATGAGATTAAGCAGGCTCTTTGGTCGATTGGAGACCTTAAAGCACCTGGACTTGATGGTTTCTCTTCCAAGTTTTTCAAACAAACTTGGGAGACGACTGGGAGTGAGGTATGTGCGGTTGTCCGGGAGTTCTTTGTCAATGGGAAACTCCTTAGGCAAATAAACAACACTTCGGTTTCTTTAATTGCCAAAGTTGATTCCCCCACTCGAGTGGACCAGTTTAGACCTATATCCTGTTGTAATGTTGTCTATAAAATCATCACTAAACTGATTGCAAACAGATTAGGACCGTGTCTTGGGTACCTCATTGACCCGGCACAATTTGCTTTCATATCAGGGAGGTTGATGTCTGACAACATTTTCCTTCTCCAGGAGATTTTGCGGAGGTACAATGTCAGGAGGGATACTAAAGATTGTTTCATGAACATTGATTTAACTAAAGATTGTTTCATGAACATTGATTTAGCTAAATCTTATGACACGATCTCCTGGCAGTTCCTCCGTTATGCCATGACAGAGCTGAGTTTCCCCGACCAGGTTCATTGACTGGGTGATGGAGTGTGTCACCACGACATGTTACTCCATCCGGGTAAACAAAACAATACTGGTTTCTTTTAGGGTAAGCGTGGGTTGAGGCAAGGGTTCCCTATGTCTCCGTTGTTGTTTGTCATCTGCATGGAATTCATCTCCAGGATGATACGCTATGAGACGGCTAGACTTGATTTCCGTTTTCATCAACATTGTGAGGAGCTTAGGATTTCTCACCTAATTTATGCGGACGATGTAGTCCTCTTTTGCAGAGGAGATGTTCAGTCTGTAAGCATCCTTATGGATTGCTTACACAGATTTGAGAAGATTTCGGGTTTGGTTGTTAGCCTCCGAAATCTTTGATTTTCCTAGCCTCCGTCACAGAGACAAAACAAATTATTTAACCTCGCTATCGGGTTTCTCCACGGGAACTTTTCCTTTCCGATATCTGGGAATCCCTATAGCACCTCATGTCCTACGTGCAGCTGATTACTCCCCTCTCCTTGACAAGATTGGGAAGCACATATGTGCGTGGAACAAGAGACATCTTTCCTATGCAGGTAGACTCGAGCTGATCAGGACGGTCCTACATGTAACACCCGAATTCTGGGAATCCGGAGAGTTACTGGTTAGGACCTCACAGTGGGTCCCGTCTTAGTTTGACAAAAATTTCACAACGGACCTTGCAACAAGGCACAAATATTAAAACGGTAATTCTTTAAATAAAGTACTCCAAGTATTAAGACGTGACCAAAAAACACAGCCAATCTCTATGACGAGTAAGTCTAACAGTAAAAGTCAACTAAGGAAATAAATAACTGAAATAAATAACCGAACACCCGATCCTAGTACGGAAACCCTGACTGACCACTTCACTCTCAATCTCTCGATAGAGATCTAACCTGCATCATCTAACAACACGGTATAACCGTTAGCTTACAATTATAACACAAAAGTGTCACTAGAGCACAAAACACACAAAAGAAATATACAGTAAATCACTCAGCATGTACACACAGATCCCGATTTATTATCTTTTCATTATGTGACTTGATCCAGTCTAATTTCCATCTTATTTTGTAACACAAGAGTCTCCCGACTCCTGCCCCATCCCCGTAAACCAGTAGGCCTGGTGTATGTACCTCTTCCCGTATACCTACTGGACTGGTCGCGGCAATCCTCCGGCACCATCGGCCCGGACCGACGGTTACGGCACGTTATCATACACTTGTGCCTTACTTAACAAATAAATATTGTGATCTAATCCGTTCATTTTATTTCTCATAATATAAACACACACCACTCAAATGCACACTCAATATAAAAACGGTAACTAAGTGAGTCCTACGAACTCACCTTAACAGTACTGGTCTCAAAAGTCTCCGCGATCTTTCCAGCTAAAGAACCGATTATCCTAATCATTAAATATTCACTCTTAGAATAATTCATTCTTAATTTCATTCAACTTAACATTTTCACAAATAGGGTATGACATCTAGACTCAATACCTTGTATTCTTTTAGCATTTCGGTTCGGGACCTACACGTCCAACCTCGTTCTTTTTAATCTGTGAGACCCCTATTCTTTCGGACCGAGATCGGACCATAGCCGAGATTGGCTTTGGGCCGAGACTGGCCTTGCCGCACCCGCGGGCATTATGGGTCGCCCCAGCGGGTTCCCGCTCCGCGGGCCCAGTGAACCGCCCCTGCGGTTTCCTGCGGCTGCAGCCGTTTTTGTTGACTCTTTGACCCGTGCTTTACTCTTTCACTCCCTTAACCCTTCCGTCTTTTGGTTGCTGAGCAAAGTTTTCACATTCCTTACCCGTCTTTCACGTCCCCCTTGCTTCTTCATCTTTCCTTTGACCTTGCATGAGAATTCTTGGAGTTTGATAAGGTTTTGGTGTGGTGTGTGTTGCTGAAGGTTGTGTGAATGTTTGTTGAGCTTTTGAGGCCAGCTAAGAGCCTGTTCTGTTCTTCTTGAGGTATCACAGCTGTGGAGGTGAGCTTTTGCTCCTCCTTCTTCTTCTTTTCTTGTTCTTCTTCCTTCTTAGCTTAGGAGTATGAATTGATCATAGTTTTTAACATTATGAATGTGGAAGAGAGTAGACGTGATTTGATCACGTGAAGAGCTAAAGAGAAGCCGCGAGATTGCATTTGCACTGTCGCCGCCCCGCGCCTGGAAACCGCCGCCTGCGGAGACCGTGCCATCGCGCCGCTGCGCCGTGCCTGCGTTAGCCTGCGGCCTTGTCACCGCCCCTGCGGCTTCTACCTGCGCGCCTGCGGGTGATCTCTTCCGCCCCTGTGTCCTTAGTTCACGCAGGTGCGTCTTGTCCCGGGACTACCTATAGTTAGGTAGTTCCTTTCCTTTCTAGTATGAAGAACTTAGTACCATGCTAGGATTCGGATGTTGACGAGTATGATACAGAAATGCCGTTAGGGCTTTGAGGTTTACGAGTTGGATATGATCCCTTATGTATCCCTTGGGTCTAGGTGTGACCCTTTGTGTGATAGTAGATTGATATATGTATGTATGTCTTGTATAGGCCGTGTTGTCCTCCAGTTTGGAGTGGACCAGTCGGAGAGTTGATCGTTGGAGTGGACCAGTCGGAGAGTTGATCGTGGTTGAGTTACTTCTGAGATCGAGGTAAGTCCATAGGACTTACTTAGCTATTATCCTTATATTGGATGTATGCTTGAGTGGTGTGTGTTATGTGCTTTATAGCATGTGTTATTATGGTCACCGACCTATGTTATATTGACCGCCCATTGTAGTGGTTGTGACAACTTACCTTTCATCCCGTAGTGGAGTCTGGGAAGTTCTTTGTAAGCTAGTTAGTTCTGGTATACGGGAAGGGCACCTACCACTCCATATGGTATACGGGAAAGTGCGCTGATACCACTCCAGCTAGCTATTGCACGCAGAGGCGAGGGTTATATATACATTCCTCGTGTCACGTATATTCATATACATTTATTATACGATCGAGTGTTGGACTTATTAAAGATAATAAACCGGGTAAATGTGTGATATCATGTTGATGTGTTAATATTATTGACGTGTGTTTGTGCTCTAGCTTCTTCTTATATATGTGTATAGTTAGCTAACGGTTTTATACCGTGTTGTAGATCCTTTGCAGGTTAGGAGAACTGCAGAGTGATCCGGAGGGGTGATCTGCTAAGGGTTCCGTACACGGGGACGATATCGTGGTTGGGTTATTTATGTTGTACGGGTTTATGTTTTGACTTTTGTACTCAACAGTACTTTCTATTACCTTTTGATCGGTATATATATACATCAGTTTCATGTTTTGTTTTCATCTATCAGTGCCTTGTTGTAAGATTCAGTGAACTTGTTGTCAGGCTAGGGTCAGGATCCATTGTGAGATCCTAGCCCAGTAGCACTCCGAGTCCTACGGATTTGGGGTGTTACAAAGTTGGTATCAGAGCCCAGGTTGACAACAATGACACTAGTAATCTAGAATAAAGTTCGAATAGATAAATAAACAAAACCCGAAAGGGGTTTGACTTTTCAAAAGGTTTTGGTTTTGAAATGAGTACAAATGTTTTGGGTTATCGTGTACGTGAACTATCGCCCCTCTGAACATCTCGACAGTATAGATATATATACATATTCTGCTGTGATTGATCTGTTATATATCTATTCATATGGCATATATATAGCCTTCTAAGATAGGTTTACGTATTCCGTAGATGGTTCAGACTAGAGCCTTACCTGCAGCCAGGCGAGGTAGAGGTAGACCCCCTCTAGGTAGAGGACGGGATAAGACTCCTGTTGACGGTTCACATGCGGGAGAGATACATGAGGAGGTTGCTGAGAGCGTCGTTCCTGAGACTAGGAACGGGGCAGCTGAGGGACAGGGGGCACAGAGAGCCCAGTCTGGCGAGTCTGATCGTGTCTCCATGGGGAGATCAGAGTTCCGAGCATATATCAGACGTGTTGAGGAGGTTGCCAGAGCCGGTAAAAGTGCCCCAGATTTACAGGCACAGGAGGGACCATCTGAAAGGTCCCACACCATTACTCAGGTACCAGCTGTACAGGTACCTGCTGCTGAGATTGTCAGAGCACCGGAGGAGCATAGAGGGCCTAGACCAGATACTTGGTTGAAGGCATTCCATCAGATGGGTGTACCCCCTTTCACTGGGAAGGTGGGGTTGGAGGTTGAGCTCTGGATCGGGCATGTAGACTCAGCTTTGTAGTCTATTCGTTGTCCAGCTGACAGACAGATCGAGTTGGTTCAGACTTTATTTCGAGACTTGGCACAGCACTGGTGGAGATCGGTATGGGATCAGGTTACTAGTTATGATCAGATGAGGACGATGATTAGAGAGCGTTTCAGCCCTGCCTCACTGAGGAGGGAGAAACTGCGAGATTTTGTTGAGGCTGGGTTTGAGGATGTACCATTCTCTCTGGCCATCAGGAGGTTTCAGGAGGAGCTGGCATTACTGGGACCAGCTGCACCTTCTACAGACCAGCACGTTTATCTCTTTTCCCGACGACTGAGGGATACTACCCGGACCTACATGGCGGAATTTCATTGTGAGACTCTTACAGATTATCATGACAGAGCTTCCGATTATGAGAGGGAGCGAGCTGGACAGAGGAGAGCTTCTCAGACCGGAGGGTCTGAGAAGAGGCAGCGTACAGGGCAGACTAGTGGTACTGGTGGTTCTGCTAGTGGTTGGCGTGGTCAGAGACACCAGAGTCAACCCTCATCTGCACCGGTTGCAGAGAAGGGACGTCAGTGTTTTAACGGTGGAGATCCAGGGCATATGAGGCCAGAGTGCACGAGGCCATTGGTGACTTGCTACACCTGTGGTAGGCAAGGTCACCGAGTTGTTTACTGCCGCCAGGGCGGAGCTTCATCTCAGCAGGGTTCTTCTCCTGCTAGTGTAGCGGGAGGTGGGCAGAGGCCACCTCAGCAGCAGCAGACTCAGGGACAGCAGAGGGTCCCAGATCGCCCTACGACTCAGGGATCTGCTCTTGGGCCGAGTAGAGGCAGAGGTCGTGGTGGGGAACCACTAATACCAGAGGCCCACATGGTCGTGTTTTTGAGCTGAGGAGTGCAGAGGAGCCAGTTGCACCTACTGCTACAGGTACCATTCTGATTCATGGTTTACCTGTTAGATTTTTATTTGATACTGGTGCTACGCACTCTTTTATTTCTGATGCCTGTGTAGAGCGTCTTGGTTTAGATACAGTTGAGGGGATGCCCTTTATTATAGGGTTACCCAATGGTGGTAGGGTCAGAGGTACCCGTGAGATTCACGGTTATCCCATTTTTGTAGGGACCCGTGTGTTACTAGTTGACTTCTTTGTCATGCCATTAGAGCATGAAGAAGTCATTCTAGGTATGGACTAGATGGATAGACACTCTGCAGTTTTAGATGTAGGTAGGAGTACTGTTACCCTCTCTACCGAGTTAGGCCAGATAGAGGTTTTCTGAGGTTGGGACCTTGGAAAGATAGGCACAGTTATCAGCGCTATACGGGCAGCTAGATTGATTGCACAGGGTTGTGAGGCCTTCTGGTGTTATGCTATGAAGGAGGGGGAGAGTCCAGTATTAGAGGATATCCCAGTTGTCTGTGAGTTTACTGATGTTTTTGTTGAGCCGTCCAGTTTGCCGCCTCAACGGAGTGTGGATTTCAGTATCGAGTTAGAGCCTGGTACGAGACCCATCTCGAAGGCCCCATACCGGATGGCGCTTGTCGAGATGCTGGAGCTGAAGAAGCAACTCGAGGAGTTGGCTGAGAAGGGCTTCATTCGCCCTAGCGTGTCCCCATGGGGAGCACCTATCCTCTTCGTACGGAAGAAGGACGGATCACTGAGGTTATGCATAGATTACAGAGAGCTGAACAAGGTGACCATCAAGAACAAGTATCCACTACCGCGCATTGATGATTTGTTAGATCAGCTACAGTGAGCGACTGTGTTTTCCATGATTGACCTGCGTTCCGGGTTTCACCTGCTGAGGGTGAGGGAGCAGGATGTGCACAGGACAACATTCCGGACCAAATATGGCCACTACGAGTTTGTAGTGATGCCATTTGGGCTTACGAATGCCCCAGCCGTCTTTATGGAGTTGATGAACAGTATCTTCATCGACTTCCTGGATCAGTTTGTGGTGGTTTTTATTGATGATATTCTGGTATACTCTCGCAGTGGAGAGGAGCATGCAGGACATCTGAGGGTTGTATTACAGGTTTTGCGGGATAGAGAACTTTATGCTAAGTTCTCTAAGTGTGAGTTCTGGATGTCAGGGTAGCATTCCTGGGTCATATAGTATCAGCTGAGGGGATCAAGGTGGATCCAGCGAAGATAGAGGCAGTAGCAGCTTGGACGACACCGACGAACGTCAAGGAAGTACGTAGTTTCCTTGGCCTAGCCAGTTATTACAGACGCTTCGTGCAGGGTTTTTCTGTGATTGCCCGTCCACTGACGAGCTTGCTGATGAAGACTACCAGATTTGTGTGGTCAGATCAGTGCAGGCAGAGTTTTGAGGAGTTGAAGAGGCGTTTGACTTCTGCTCCTATTTTGGCACAGCCAGAGGGTACTGAGGATTTTGTGGTTTATAGTGATGCATCCAAGCTAGGCTTGGGATGTGTTCTGATGCAGCGAGGCAGAGTTATTGCTTATGCGTCTCGACAGCTGAAGATGTATGAGGAGAACTACCCGACTCATGATCTGGAGTTGGCAGCGGTAGTTCATGCACTGAAGATCTGAAGACATTACCTGTATAGTGCTACATGTCAGATCTTCACAGACCATAAGAGTCTGAAGTATATTTTCACGCAGCGGGAATTGAATAACCGCCAGCGTAGGTGGCTCGAGCTGATCAAGGATTTTGATCTGGAGATTTTGTACCATCCAGGGAAGGCACACGTTGTCGCCGACGCCCTGAGCAAGAAGACGCCTCGAGAGCAGGCGATTGCGAGATTGACAGTACAATCTCAGCTACAGAGAGACCTGATCTGGTTAGAGTTGGACATCCAGTTTCCTGATGAGGATGCCCAGCTGCGTACATTAGAGGTTCTTCCTGATCTGTTGGGCGAGATCCAACAGAAGTAGGAGACTTGCCCGATATTGATGAGGATACGAGATAGGATGTCTCGGGATGAGGCATCACTGTTCCTGCTTGGAGCAGATGGAGTTTTGAGACGCCGCGGTCGCGTCTGTGTACCTGCTGATACAGAGCTGAGGCAGAGGATTTTACAGGAGGCTCACTGTACACCTTACTCTGTACATCCAAGTACGAGTAAGATGTATCAGGACTTGAGACGTATATATTGGTAGGGAGGGTTGAAGCCCGATGTAGCCAAATTTGTAGCTCAGTGTGCGACCTGCCAGCACGTCAAGATCGAGCATTTCCGTCCTGGAGGTGAGCTCCATCCCCTTCCTGTTCCACAGAGGAAGTGGGAGGACGTCACCATGGATTTTGTGACTGGCTTGAGGCTGAGCCGGAATTTTGATGCCATCTGGGTCATAATAGACAGATTGACGAAGACGGCACGTTTCATTCCTATTAGGGAGACGTGGCCGGTGAGCAGATTAGCTGAGGAGTACACTAGGCAGATAGTGAGACTCGATGGTGTACCGAGGACGATCGTCTCGAACAGAGATGGGCGATTTACCTCGAGATTCTGACAACAGATTCAGACTTCCCTGGGGATGAGTTTGCACTTCACGACTGCGTTCCATCCTCAGACAGATGGTCAGTCAGAGAGGACTATTCAGACCCTGGAGGATATGCTACGAGCTTGTGTGTTGGATTGGGGACAGGTGTGGACATATCATCTCCCACTTGTTGAGTTCTCCTACAACAACAGCTGGCATGCATCTATTAGGATGGCCCCATATGAGGCACTGTATGGACAGAGATGTCGTACCCCGTTATGTTGGGATGAGCAGAGCAGTGTCAGTGGTTTAGCACCTGATCAAATTCAAGATGATATGGCTCGAGTAGCATTGATCAGAGAGCGTATGCTGATTGCGCAGAGCCGTCAGAAGTCTTATGCTGATAGGAGGCGTAGACCTCTAGAGTTCAGAGTTGGAGCCCATGTGTGGCTGAGAGTGTCCCCGACACGAGGTATTAGGCGTTTTGGCATTAAGGGGAAGTTGAGTCCCCGATATGTCGGACCATTCGAGATTCTAGACCGTGTTGGGAGCATAGCTTACAGATTAGCCTTGCCTCCGAGATTAGAGGGTGTTCACCCTGTATTTCATGTGTCTCAGCTGAGAGAGTACATACCAGATCCGAGGCACATTGTGAGTTATGAGGATTTGGTGGTTGAGCCGGACCACACGTTCGTAGAGCATCCTATTGCAGTCCTAGAGCGAGGTATGAGACGCCTGCGTTCGAAGGACATTCCTATGTTGAGGATACAGTGGTCGAGACGAGGACCCGAGGAGGTTACATGGGAGACTGAGGATAGTATCCAGAGGAACTATCCAGAGTTCTATGCCGAGATAGGTGCACCAGTAGGATCACCGAGTAGATCTTAGTACTAGCTTGGTGAGTCTTATCTACTTATATGCTTATATGCTATGATGTGTTTATTTCATGCTAGCTTTGATATGATTATGATCTTATTAGATCTTGTTATGCTAGTATGATTCTTGTTTATAGCTGAAGATGGTTATTTCCTCCATGCTATTGTGATATGATAGGTTTAGCTGGAGATGGTTCTTTCCTCCATGCTATTTTGATGGACATAGTAGTGCTGGAGATGTTCTTCCTCCATGCCTTTCTGTTATGGTTATGATACGGCTAGAGATGTGCTTCCTCTATGCCTTGTGATATGTTTATGGTTTGGCTACAGATGATTTCCTCTAGGCCCTGGATAGTATAGTTTACTGCTGGAGTTGATGATTTCCTCCATGCTTATGTTTGAGGTTATAGAGAGTGTTACCTCGACTTTTGAGTCCGAGTGATTTCAGGATCTTGCAAGTTTCGGGACGAAACTTGTTTTTAGGGGGGTGAGATGTGAGACCCCTATTCTTTCGGACCGAGATCAGACAATAGCCGAGATTATCTTTGGGCCGAGACTGGCCTTGTCGCACCCGCGGGCATGATGGCCGCCCCTGTGGGTTCCCGCTCCCGCGGCCCAGTGAACCGCCCCTGCGGTTTCCTGCGGCTGCAGCCGTTTTTGTTGACTCTTTGACCCGTGTTTTACTCTTTAACTTCCTTAGCACTTCCGTCTTTTGGTTGCTGAGCAAGTTTTCACATTCCTTACCCGTCTTTCACGTCCCCCTTGCTTCTTCATCTTTTCCTTTGACCTTGCATGAGAATTCTTGGAGTTTGATAAGGTTTTGGTGTGGTGTTGTGTTGTTGAAGGTTGTGTGAATGTTTGTTGAGCTTCTGAGGCCAGCTAAGAGCCTGTTTTGTTCTTCCTTGAGGTATCACAGTTGTGGAGGTGAGCTTCTTGCTCCTCCTTCCTTCTTTTCTTTCTTGTTCTTCCTTCTTAGCTTAGGAGTAGATGAATTGAGCATAGGTTAACGTTTGAATGTGTATATATATGTATGTGTGTGACTATGGAAGAGAGTAGACGTGATTTGATCACTTGAAGAGCTAAAGAGAAGCCGCGAGATTGCATTCTGCACTGTCGCCGCCCCGCGCCTGGAAACCGCCGCACCTGCGGAGACCGTGCCATCGCGCCTGCGTCGTGCCTGCGTTAGCTTGCGGCCTTGTCACCGCCCCTGCGGCTTCTACCTTCCGCGCCTGCGGGTGATCTCTTCCGCCCCTGTGTCCTTAGTTCACGCAGGTGCGTCTTGTCCCGGGACTACCTATAGTTAGGTAGTTCCTTTCCTTTCTAGTATGAAGAACTTAGTACCATGCTAGGATTCGGATGTTGACGAGTATGATACAGAAATGCCGGTTAGGGCTTTGAGGTTTACGAGTTGGATATGATCCCTTATGTATCCCTTGGGTCTAGGTGTGACCCTTTGTGTGATAGTAGATTGATATATGTATGTATGTCTTGTATAGGCCGTGTTGTCCTCCAGTTTGGAGTGGACCAGTCGGAGAGTTGATCGTGGTTGAGTTACTTCTGAGATCGAGGTAAGTCCATAGGACTTACTTAGCTATTATCCTTATATTGGATGTATGCTTGAGTGGTGTGTGTTATGTGCTTTATAGCATGTGTTATTATGGTCACCGACCTATGTTATATTGACCGCCCATTGTAGTGGTTGTGACAACTTACCTTTCATCCCGTAGTGGAGTCTGGGAAGTTCTTTGTAAGCTAGTTAGTTCTGGTATACGGGAAGGGCACCTACCACTCCATATGGTATACGGGAAAGTGCGCTGATACCACTCCAGCTAGCTATTGCACGCAGAGGCGAGGGTTATATATACATTCCTCGTGTCACGTATATTCATATACATTTATTATACGATCGAGTGTTGGACTTATTAAAGATAATAAACCGGGTAAATGTGTGATATCATGTTGATGTGTTAATATTATTGACGTGTGTTTGTGCTCTAACTTCTTCTTATATATGTGTATAGTTAGCTAACGGTTTTATACCGTGTTGTAGATCCTTTGCAAGTTAGGAGAACTGCAGAGTGATCCGGAGGGGTGATCTGCTGAGGGTTCCGTACACGGGGACGATATCGTGGTTGGGTTATTTATGTTGTACGGGTTTATGTTTTGACTTTTATACTCAGCAGTACTTTCTATTACCTTTTGATCGGTATATATATACATCAGTTTCATGTTTTGTTTTCATCTATCAGTGTCTTGTTGTAAGATTCAGTGAACTTGTTGTCAGGCTAGGGTCAGGATCCATTGTGAGATCCTAGCCCAGTAACACCAGTAGCACTCCGAGTCCTACGGATTTGGGGTGTTACATAATCAAATCATACTCTTCCAATAGCCTATCTCGCCGAAATGTTATTATTCTACTCTAAAGAGGCCTTCGATTCTCCAATTTCATTCCAGTCTTATTTCTTACATATCTAACATCATCCGCTTTTTTTCCTAATTATGAACTCTCGAGCCGGTTCCCTAACATAGCAATTTCCAAACTTGTTACAATCCTAACTTTTCCGATTATTCCCATATTCTGCCAAGTGTGTACGACTACACTATCTTATTTTTCAATAAATTATAATATACTTTAAAAATAATTTCGGTTAATTGAATTTAGACGGGGAAAAAACTTGGATGCGATTCTAACCGGAAACGGGTCGTTAGCATGTTAACTGGTTTGATCAAAGTCGGTTGGTACTGTTTATGTGAGTTCCGGTTTCGATCCTTATTTGTGTCAACAACACGTACATCAACAGTTCTCTTAAGTGCAATGATCCACATTCTAACCTGTGAAGTCAAACAAACACTAGTTTATTACTACCATGGTATGCAGCGCGCAGGTCTCTTACAGAGAGACGTCGGGAACTTACTTCAACGATTCACACCGGCAGGGAGGAGCAGCTGTTCCAGAATCTCATTGTGCAGGAGGTCACGACTCGAAGACTGCAAAGGTCCCGCGTAATCTGCACGGCGTGAATTTAGATCGAGGTTCGATTTTCTGAAAGAAAATAAGTGACAGGGAGAGCGCTTACTTAGACGAAGAAGATGGGCGGTGGTCGGGGACGAGACACAAGGTAGCAGGGTGCAAGACGGTCAAGATCGAGGGAGGCCGCAGAGACGTTCCCAAGCGTTGCCGGCGAAGAGGTTGTAACCGTCGGCTTCACCCTCGCAGTTGGCGTCTCTCTGGACACGGTCCTTCATGCACGAGGGAGACAGGTCGCCGGTCGTGGATGAAAGAAGGGAAGGAACAGAAGGAAGGGAAGCTCGGTCGGCAATGGTGATTCGGTCACGATGTAGTGTTGCAGAGGAGAGGAAGGAAGACGGAATTTCGGAATGACTTGATGGGTACGGTCTTCACACGGCTTTACTGGAACGAAACTGCTGTTTTAATTGCCCCATTAATATCGGAAGTGACGGCCGTCTCGGTTGCTTGAACACTGCAACGGCAGGGACAGCTGACGTGGAGTAGTCTTCTTGTCCTTCCAATTGGAAATGTGAGGTAAGTGGGCTGAGAGGCAAATGGGCCAACAAAAGGTTGGGCAAGGCTCTGGCCCAGAGGGAAGGAATAGGGTACACGGTTTGTCCGACCGGTTTAGTTCAGAGATAAAGAAGTGGTCTGGTTCGGTGTATTATTTATTCGAGTGGTTCGGATCCGTTTATTTCTTTCCCGTTTCCGATTCGGTTTCCGGATTAAATCGAAAATAATTAAATTCAACTTTTAACCTGACCGGTGAAATTATTAAAGAAAATTTTTCGGTTATTACACTACAGAGTTTCTGGTTGTCTTTGTTGCCAGTTCCCGCATTGATGATGGATAGGCTGATAGGACTTTGCAAAAAGTTCCTTTGGAGTTAGCCCAGAGTAGCTTGGACACAGGTATGCATGCCCCAGAGAGAGGGCGGTTTGGGTGTCCTTAACCTTAGGTGTTGGAACTCGGCCTTTATGTGTAAGTACTACTGGCACATTCATGCTAAGAGGGACAATCTTTGGGTAAGGTGGATCCATCATAGATACTTGCAGGTGGTCGAGCCAAACTATTGGGTAGCCTATGGACGTGACTCGCCTCTAGTGAAGGCGATCATCGGAGCTATAGACGAGGCATCCACCTTTGTGGATGAGGAGACGACGTTGGAGGAGGTCCTGGAGAGCTGTTGTCATGGTGGCAAGTTCAGAGTCATAGAGGCATATGATATGATCAGGGAGCATGGAGAGGAGGTGGACTGGTTCAAGATAGTGTGGGACACGGGCAACACGCCCAAGCACTGCTTTATCCTTTGGTTAGCGATTCTTTGACGCCTTTCTACCAGAGACAGACTGCACTTCATCGACATTGACCTTACCTGCCACTGGTGTGGCATAGAGAGTGAGTCACATGACCACTTGTTCTTCGGTTGTACCTATGCGAGGGCTGTTTGGAGGCAGGTCTGCCACGGATTCCGGATGCCTACAAAGATGACCACAATAGCCGAGGTCATGACTTACCTCCTTAGCACTGCACCAAGAAGGAGTTGGACGAGTAGGGCACGCATCTATGCCTTCTAGCCGACAATTTACTACCTATGGCATTCCAGGAATGCCATGGTGTTTGGCCGGAACAGGATTCCCATTGATATCCTGGTCCGGATGATTAGAGGACATGTTTACACATTATTACATGAGGCCTTCCCGTCTAGGGTTGGAGAGAGGTTCGAGATTTAGTCACTTCTTGTTTGCTATGCCAGAGTTGTATTTTGCTCTTGGTTTGCTATGTTTTGTGTTGACTCTTTGTTCTGGACTAGGGACTCATTTGTTGATGGCTTTGCCGAAGGTGAATGATAACTTGATCCGATGGATAGGCACGTTGTTGGTTTATGAGTGTCCCTCTCTGCTGATGGCTTTGCCGAAGGTGGAAGGGCCTTATAGATAGTGCCACGTGGTTTTTGATTATTATTTTTATAGTCAGTTGATGGTAGATGGTACGTTCAGGAGGTTTGCATGCTTACCTAGAGTACTAGGGCTTTGTTTTAACCCTTTTTTGGTGTTTGATGATGTACTCCTTTGATTTGTAGGTTTTGTCAGGACTATTCTAGTCTTGGCTAAATTGTACTCTTTATCCTTTTTATGAATTTACCATTACAAAAAAAAAAAAAGGTGGCTATGGTTCTTCCATCGCTCTCAAAGAGAAAGTCAGACAGTCAAAGTCCGAAAAAATAAACACAAATATACAATGTACAATGATCTAATGTTCTAAATAAATGCTTAGAGTGAGGAAATAATAACTAATCATGTCATATGTACTCCGTATTATTTATGGTAAGAACTAAAAACTCTTATATATATATGCTAACTATCATAGCGGATTAATACCACTTATCTTTACCATTTGTTCCCCCTTCTTCGAAGAATAGTAGATACGTGAAAGAAGGAAGTGTTTCGCCCGCCTGCAACCAACCAATGTTCCCATGATTTTCGGTACCGGTGGAATTTCTGCTATATAATTGTGTCAAGCTCGTTGTGAAATTTGGTGTTGGGGTCAATAATATGTCGGTTTCTAGCGAAAGTCATACCGTTTTGGACAACACATATCTTATCCAAAAATTATTGCTTCCTGAAATAAATATTATCAAACACTCGACAATTGCAAGTTAGTAATCAAGTTTTAAGAGTAGCAAGAGAAGTACTTACCTTATTATCATATGTCCCACTATTGGTCAAAAATCTTTATGGTTTATCCAAACAACTAATATTTTAAAAATCGACGCTCTTTTTGATCTTTATCTGTGGGGGTAAAAGAGGAGGAGAAAGGAGTGATCAAATGAGTACCTAACTAAGTGTCTGAATGAAGCATCTTGTCATAGCATGTGAGTCTCTTTGTTTGAGAGGAATCTATTTAGTCTTTTGGACACTGGTTGACAATTCTCCAACCATGCCAGGTGAAGTTTGGTTCCATGAAGCCTGTATCATAAGGCGATGTTTATCGATCAAAATTTTAAATATTAGTCTTTATCGAGCTTCCCACTTCCAACTTCATGTACATGGTTAAAGGGAAATTGATTTCTAACTCGTATCTACAGAGCAATTTGATAATAAGAAGAAAGCCTATATATTTAAATTAATCCTTTGTTAGTGTTCCTGTCTTTGTTAGATTATTGGGTCATACACTAGGCCGTATATTTAGACTTATTTCTTTATTTGTTAGTTTATTTTTATCATTGAACTTATCTCTTTATTTGTTAGTTTATCTTTATCTTATTTTATTAGTATCTTGTCTTTTATTTTTGTAATAAATACTTTGCACGATCAATAAATATAACAAGTTTTTAGTTTACAAATCTCGACATTTTATAAACGATTTGTCTTTTCTACTAGTTTTTGTAATAATCTTCCTCTTGTTTTTAATATAAGTCAATAAGTTATTGATCTTATGTATTAGTTTTATTATTGATTTATTGGTATTTACAATTCATGTTCATATACACAAATACACAATGTACGTGAATACAATGTTCCAAATAAATGCATAGAGTTGGGAGAGAAAAATAAAAACTAATAATGTTATATGTACGATTTATAGTAAGAATCTTATATTTATTGAAGGGCAGTCTTTTTTTGCCACGTGTCATATCACGTTTTCCGTATTTTATTTTTTTAATAAAAAAAAGTCTATTTTTAATTGAAATACAAATTGACAATTTCAATAAATTATAATAAAATCGTTTTTATCAAGTAATTTGTATTTTAAATAATCCGTATTGGTTGATATTTCAATTTAAACTAATTTTAAAAATTATTAATTACTAATTCTCTTTTTTGTTAGGGTAAATGATTGTAATCTTATCATATCTATCTATATACTAAAGCACTCCGTGAACTTAGACGTGGCACAGTCTGGTGAATCCACGTCATTAAATTTACACGTGGCACAACCTGGTGAATCCACGTCATTAATTTTACACGTGTCAACTTTTTTGTTAATTCAGGTCCCACCACGTTAAAACAAATTATTTTAAATATTTAAGATTTTACAATCAAAAATAAAAATCATGTTATGTAACCGAATCCGAAATACCTTTTAAATATATAACTTAAAACCAAAAATTTTAAAGATTTTGTTACGTTAAAACGTGACTTCAAAACATCAGCCAAATTTATTTATTTTTTGATTTCGAATTTAATTTATTTATATAAAATTAGTATTTATTTTAAATCAATATAATCCCCTTTTACGTTAGTCTTTTTTAATTAAGATTTTGCAATCAAAAATAAAAACAAAAATTATATCATGTAACTGAATTCGAAATGTCTTTTAAATATATAATTTAAAACCGGAAATTTTAAAAAAAATTGTTATCCGAATTTAACGCGACTTCCTACTTATCTACAAAGACTATCTCCAATTTAATTACATACTTTTAAATCTGAAGTTTCAGAACTATATATTTGAAAAAAAAAAGATTTTTTATTTCGAAGTTTGTAGAGTAAAACAGAGTTATAACAATTAATCTTTATCCAAATCTTAACAATACTTAATATCGTTTTTTTTATTTAATAAAATTAGGTTTTTTTATGTTTTAAATAATTTTAAATTTTTATTTTTATTAATATTTTTATTATAATAATTTGACATATACTATTAGTCTTATTAACGGTTAGATAATTCACTATTTAAATTTAACTATTTGATATTGTAGTTTTTAACTTATACATGTTACTTATATTGTATAAATCTCTTTCATTTAAATTTTAATATATTATTATTTAATATTGTTAATTTAAATTTTATGATTTGTTTTATCCTTCTTTTTTTTTGTTAATATATGGTTTACACATGACTTCTTATCTATCTTATATATTAAAGCAACCCGTGAATTGATACTTAGCACAGTTTCGTGCGGTCACTTCATCAATTTTAAAGTATCGTCTATTCGTTAATCCACATCACATACTATAACATTTAATTTAATAAAGTCTACTCCTTTATGGGATTGATTCTAACTTTGGCATTCGAGTATCTTAGATGATATTGTCCCGGGTTCCTCTTTCCCGATTGTTATTGCAGGATTTGTATTCTTCCTTTATTTTCATTCATACTGTGAAAAATACAGTCTTACAACAAGTACCACGTAACAATTAAGTCAATTCTCAACATAATGAATTATCAAACATTTTTTATGACACGCAAGTATCGTCTAAACCGTGCAGGGCACGGGTATTAAAACTAGTATCTATTAAAGGAGGAGCCTCTATTGCCACGTGTCGCGCCCACATTTCTCGAAGCTCAAAAAAAAATTAGAAAAAGTATATATCAAATTGATATTTAAAAAAATAATTTCTTTAAAAAAAATTAATAAAATACCCAACAATATCTCTTTACCAAAATAATTAAAATTTTAAAAATCAAATATTTTTCTCACCACAATTTTTTTATTCAATAATATCTTTTTAACAATATAAATTTTTTTAAAAAATAAAAATCGAAATATTATTACAAAATTGTTCAAATTTTTTATTCAATAAAATCTTTTCAACAATATAAGTTTTAAAAAATCATCATCATATATTATCATCATGTATATCTATTAAAGGAGTAGTCTCTATTGCCACGTGTCGCGCCCACGTTTCTCGAAGCCCAAAAAAAATAGAAAAAGTATATATGAAATTGGTTTTTAAAAACTAAAATTCAAGTATATATTCAAATTGGTTTTTAAAATAAAATTTAGCTGGCCATATCTCACGTTTTTTTATTTGATTACAGCTAAATAATAATTGGTTTTTAAAATAAATTTAGCTGGCCATATCTCATGTTTTTTATTTGATTACAGCTAAAAAAAATTAGAAAAAAAAAATTAGAAAATGATTAAATCTTATCGGTTTTATATTTTAACCAATTTATATTAATTTCAACGTTTTAATTAAAATCATATAACGTTTTAATTGTAATCCCCTTTATGTTAATTTTTAAAATTAAGATTTTACAATTAAAAATAAAACCAAAAATCATATTATGTAACCGAATCCGAAATGTCATTTAAATATATAATTCAAAACCAAAAATTTTACAAGAATTTTGTATTTCGAGTTTAATGTGGTTAAGCATTTAAAATTAGGTAATTATTTTAGAGTATTAAAAATAAATAAATTTTTTTTTATGTATTTTTGTATATATAATTTATTTAAGAAGATAATCATGGGTACAATCTTGAGATTGAACCCGACTGTTCATTTGTATTCTAATTTATAAGATAATTTACTGAACTATATTATCATGATTTTTTTATATTCAATTTAAATTATTGAATTATTAATCACCTATAGTTACAATCAGATTTATCAACCAATCGTGCATATAAATTATATAATGTTTTTAGAATTGAAAAAATATATCAAACATTTCTTTTAATTAAACTACAAAATCGTACTTATATAGTGTTTGTTTTCTTAAACGATTATTTGAATTATAAATTTACTAATATTTTATCAATTGACAAATTAATTTCTAATTGTAAAATTTTTCTACCGAACAAATTTATATTTTCACTTTTTCGATCTATAAATATTATCTAAAGTTTGTCCAATTTTTCATTGGAACTAATCAATAATTACTTAATAATTCATTTATATATAAAAAAATATATATGTAAATATAAAACAAAATAATGTCAATATATATAATAGCACACTAATAGATCTAACCCATTGTTGTTATTCAAAACCCGCACAAGGTGCGGGTATTACACTAGTATATCTATTAATGGAGAGTCTTTTTTTGCCACGTGTCACTTCAAAATATGATGAAGGTGTCACTTGAAATTTTGTGTTTACTATTTCTTACGATTTGTATCAAAATATGATTGAAGGGAAGTTTACTATTTTTTACGATTTGTATCAAAACACAACATTTTCAAAGAAATATTCTACAATAGTAGATTTCAACAAATCTCGTGCAGTGCACGGGTAAAACACTAGTTCTGATTTATATGTAATCATAAAAGCGGATTAACGCAGTTTATCTTATCCTTTTGTGTTCATGTAAATTACTTAAAGATAATTACAAAAACATAATTTGAATTCTTAAAGTTATAAGTTTAACCATGAATGGTAGTCTAAATTAGGGATGACAATGGGTTGGGTGATGGATGGTTTTATTACTTATAGCACTCGACTCGTACTAATAAATCGTTCACCCGAAGTATGACCTACCTGAAGATCTCTTCACCCTATAACCGCGTTTGATCGGGTGGATCGGAGTTCTTCGGGTTAACCTTAAATATTAAGTGACTTTAAAATAAACATCCAAATATAACATAACACAAAAATTTGAAAACTCGATTACTTATACGGTAAACTGAAATTGAAAACTACATGTCTCCTTCAAATTCAAAACAACATTAGATTGAAATTAAGTTTGGAAAAAAAATTCAAATTATTTTATATAGATCTTTAACTTGATCGAAATTCGACTTATAATAACTTTTATGACTTTGAAAAAATGTTTAAGCTTGTGATATTTATAAAGTGAAAAAATACTTAAGTTGAAATCAAAGGAATATTTTGGTTTAAGAAATTAGGGTTTAATTTAAAATGAGAGTAGTATTGAGTGAAATAGGAGAGTGAACTTTTTTTTATAAAGATGAGCACTAAGGACTCTTTTTTAGATGACAAACTAGCAAGACCTATTTTATTTATTTATAAAGATAAATTAAAAGAGATAATTAATAATTTCAATTTAATAAAGCCCAAACCTAATCCTAAAGAGAAACCTAAACCCGAACCGAACTTGAACTGAACCGAACCTAAACCCCTAACCGAAACCCAAACCCGAACCGGAACCTGAACCCGAACCCGAACCGAAACCGAAACCCGAACCCGAACCCAGATAAATCGTATTTATAGGGTTTATTTTAAATTCTCTCTAAAATCCCCTTTATACCCTTGATTTTAGAATTAAAAATAAATGCAAAATTATCAGAGTCCTAGTTTATTTTTGCTAAATCAAAAAGACCCTAATAGCCCCATCTTCCTAGTAGTATTCTCAGATTATTTTTTTTTAATAAAAGTGTTGGGTGAATGTTGGGTTTGTTGGTGGTCGGGTGATGATCGGTTGATGGTTTTAAATATCTTTATTCGAAATCGCAACTAGACCATCACGGGTCAACTATTATCTGAATTTCAACCTTATTTTATTTGATTTTTAACCGTCGTCGTCCGTAAGGTTCGATTTATCTAATAATCAACGCCGCGCTTAGTAAAAACTTTGACCAATAAAGTGCACTTGACATTATCACTAATGGCATGTTCAGCTTATTTCTCGAGGTAGTAAAAGTGTTTAAAAATTTAATAATATTGTTCAAAAGTTCAATTGAAATAATTTATCAAATAATAATCCTCGTCAATTCATATCAAGATATTTCTCAAATTTTAGGTGAGATTCTATTATTATTTTTTTAGATTCAGTCAGCCCGATTGTATATGTCACAATGAATAAGATATACATCAAATTGATAGAAAAGGGTTCAACAATTCGAATATTCATCTCAAACTTTTAAACTAATCTTAATTTGTCAAACTTTTTTAGAAATCTACATATTTAGAAAATCTAGCTCTAATAAATTTCTTTTTTTTATCACATACCCAACATAACATAGTAAAAATTCACCTTATCATCTATATTCCATATTTGTACAAGTCTGAAGCTTCTATTACAACAACACTACATTAGTGTATTACCCGTGTCTTGCACGAAATTTTGATAAAAATATTATTTATTATTATATTTCTTTAAGAAATTATATATAAACTATTTTTTTTGTCATTAGATATGGTTGATAATAAACAATGTATATTTGTACACTTTACCTATAATATTATATAATACATTAATAAAATATCTAACCGTATAATAATTCATATTTTGATTGGAAGGAATGAATTTAATTAAGATTTGATTTTAATATTTCGTTAAATAATTTTGTAATGAATAAACTTAATTAATATTTTAATAGGTTGTAATTAAATGTTAAAATAACACGTGACAGTGAGTATTTTTTTGTATGACACGTGACAAGGAGTACTATTCCTATAATATATATAAGATTAGGAATTAAGAACTCGTTTAAAAGCTATAAGAAATATTCCTGGCGACGGACTGATTTCAAATTAATTAAATACTTATGTTTTAACTAATTTCATCATTTTATTTCTTTTTCGATTACCAGCCCGACGATTTGAATTTGAACATGGTTACGACCCTGCGAAGGCCGGACCAGCGCTAAGAAGTATCAACATTCAAAGACCTAAAAACCTGGAAAATTCAAAGGCGGCGATCTTTCGGGGGGCAAAACGGTAATTATATCACCTCAATTCTCAAAGACCGTTTCTACTTTCTACACACTTCGAGGGGCAGTTTAGTAATATTAAGGGGTCCCCGCCACACCTCGACCTTATCTACACGATTCACAGATCTGACGTCCACGTCATTTCGAACCAACCCAGATCTAGATCAACGGTCTAGATCAACCTGATCCCCACGAACCTCTGGCCGATTTCGTCTTTAAATATCGGCCTTCCTCTTCTTCATATCATTTCCCTTCTAGCAAGTGCCAGTGAAGAAGAAACAAAAAGTTGATCTTCAATCTGCACAGCTTTTGCTAACTTTCGCCATGGGGTTGTTGGAGAAGCTATGGGACGACACCGTTGCCGGACCTCAGCCGGATTCCGGCCTTGGAAAGCTCCGCAAGTACAATACCTTTAACTTCCGTTCTAACTCCAAGGGTACGCGAAACCCTTCCATAACGATCTGGAGCTTTTCAAAGGATTTGATTCAACATATACCAATCTGATTAATTAATCCGTGAATCTGAAACGATTAATTTGTCGGAATTGCTTATTTTTGTTTACTGTTAATCATAATTGGAACGCTTTTGAAGATCACCGTTTAAATGATTTTCAACTGGTTGATTCGTTCAACAGATTCGGATGTTGTAAGTGCCAGATCTGTTCAAGACGAATCTAGTGAGGATGCGATGAAAGTGACAAGGCGCATCATGATAGTCAAACCTCCTGGTTATCAAGGCGGATCTCCACTCGTTTCTCCGTCAGGATCTACACCGCCAATATCTCCTGCAGGTTCTACGCCGCCGGTTTCTCCATTTTCCGGTGAGAATTTTTTATGTCAAAATACTCCGGATCTGTTAGTCAAAACTCCATTATTTATCTGTTGACGTTTTTGCCATGGCTCCTGCTCCATTATAGTTGGAGGGGCTCCCAAGTATATTTTTGGTGGTTTAGAATTGTCTATAGGATTAAGTTAGTAAAATAGCACTTTTAGGGCCCCGCAAGAAAATTGAAAGGTCAAATATCAAGTTGGTGATTGAATTTGGTAATTTGACACCATCATTGCCCTTTTTTTCAAGGTACAATAATGGAGGATGAATATATATGTTATTTCACATTCTGTTAATTGCAAAGATCTCATGAGGATTACGATCTGGATTAAATTCGTAGGGAGCAGACAGGGATTCAGATTCCAAAGAAGATCGAGTTCGGACATATACGAAAAGGCAATCGAAGCAGGAGGTAGAGGCCCTTCTTCTCCTTAAGCTATCTGATATATGAAATGCTGTTTATCTGAAGAGATAAATGGAGGAGAAAGAGGCGTACTACTGATGAAGATCGAGGATGGGAGTAGAACATCTGTATGGGTTGGATAGCTGATGGTGTACGATAACGAATCCGCCTGGTTCCTCCTGTAGGAGATAATAGTATGAGTAGAACTTGAGCTTTCAAAATGTGAGATCAAAGAAGTGTTTAATGTATGATAGGTGGAAGAGAGCTTAGGTTCGTTGAGTTGAGTAGTGTGCAGTGTGATGTGTTTGTTTTGTTTGTTTGTTCTTAGGGGAGGCTTTTCTTTGCTTGGTATAAGTACAGGCTTGAAGTCTTAGTATTTGGGCCTTTGCTTTGCTGTAAGATTTGGTAATGTGAATGTGAATGTGAATGTTTACTGTTTTTCTTTCTTTGTTTGGTTTTCCTCTAGGGCTTATTTTCTTGGGTTGCTGTTCAAGTCTGTGTTCATTATTATCAACGAGCGGGAGTTCTAACCTTAATTTTATACGATCTATAAAATGTGTTTGTATACGGCTTATTTGGAAAGTGAACGAGCTCGAGCCGAGTTTTAACGAGACAATCCTAAGTTGAGCCAGAGTAGTTTGGTTAAAATAATACTTTTATAGTGTTATTCTAGCCGAACGAGCCGAGCTTTACCCAAATGAGTCGAGCATTGACAATGCTCAAGCTCGACTTGTTTCTAAACGAGCCAAACTTGAGTCAAGCCTAAATTTTACATGAGCTTTAAAATGTGTTTATATTTGGCTCATTTAGAAAACGAACGAACACGAGCCGAGCTTTTAATAAGCCGAATGCAAGTCGAGTCCAGGTAACTTGTCTCATATTACGCCCTTAATTATCTGAATTGAAACCCTATCCTTTAACAAGAGGTCCAAATAACACGATGGTTCGGGTGGTGGGTGGTAGTATCACTTCCATCAACCGAATCGTACTACAAAACTGTTCACCCGCACCATCATATATGATTGTTAAACGAGCCGTATACAACAATTCAACAACTCATAACAATGATACTCATGAATTAAAAAAATTGTATTATCAAATAACAATTCAACATTTAGTAAATAACATTCAACAAACCAAACAACGGCTTAACAACTTAATAACTCAGCGATTCAACAGCTTGCAACAACTCAACAACTCAACATACAACAACTCGGCATTCAACAACATAAAGGGCTCAAGAGTGTGAAGGCGTAAAAGCATTGGATGCATTTCATGTGAGTCTATGACTTAGGATTTTTACTCTTTGGAAGGTAGACCGAAAGCGTGGAAGGGTGGAAGGCTGGGGAGTGGGAGCGTTTATGCGTAACTTGAGTAAACTAAATTGTAAAAATATAAGGTTTATTTTATTTTATCTTATCTAAATTTAATTAAAGTTCGGGTGAATATCTGGTGAACATCGGGTCGGGTGATGACTTGGGTGGTGGTTCGGGTGATGTTTTAATATTCTCACCCTAAACCGTAACTGGACCATCAACTGATCAACCATCACCCGCATTTCATCGGGTTTTCGACCATTCGAGTGGTTCGGGTTTTAGGGTAACCACTTGTTGCGCGTGAGATGATCTCCCTAGTTGTCGTGATTTTATTGCTATCGTTTGACAAGGGATGCGCGTAGTTGAAGGGTTTAAAAATAAAATAAATAATTTTTTTTGTTTTTTAAAATGGACTCGGACTAGTTGAAATTTCATTCAACTGTGCACACGAAATGTACGTTAAGAAATTACGTTATTATTGGGTGTTCCTTTGAAACCCTATCCTTTAACAAGAAGTCCCAATATCACGATAATTTTATCCTCAACGCGATTGGCATTGATGTGTTGCGATTTTATTGCTATTGTTGAAACTAGGTTAGTTGTCCATTCTTTGTATGTTACATTTTCAGCTAGCTTAATTTTGACTTATGACTTAATTGGGCATATGTTATATGATTCTGAATTATTATAACTATAAATGTAATTTTTTATGTATTTATATATTGATAAAAACCTGAACCTCAAAAACCAATGGTTTAGGATTGTTGCAGTTATAGGTAAGAAGTGTATGAAGGCATATTGTTCGAAATGTCAACAACATGGACTCCGGATGGGATGATCTACAGCTTGCATAGTTTTCCACAGGGGACCAGTCCCAAACGTGTTGCATTCATGGTTGTGTCCAACATTATTTTTGGACTTATTATTTATCTCGTAGTAGTGATGCCAAATTCCGTGATGTTACTCGTTTGCGAGAACCTGATATGCTAATATCAATGCTATGTTAAATGAAATAGGTAAGTTTAGTTTCGTCTTGAGTTTCGATAAAAACGAATAACGTTGCGGATTACCGTTTATCGAATAAGTCCTAAGCTTATTTACTCTAACTTTAGAAAAATATAATAAAAATAATAATCAATCTGTACATAATGCCAAAAAGCATGACCGTTGTGAAAAGAACAAGAATTTCAGTTACAAATTTTCAATTTTTTGTGGTGAAGGATTCACATACTCATACACCCTTTCTCCAAGGCATCGTTGAAGACGTACACCTTTGAATCTCGACACCGACGCATTGTTGACACCGACCTCACCCTCCTCAAGCAAGCCAACCTTTCATTAAAATTTTGAAATTATGCCTTTAAAGCCTCCACATATCTCATAAACCGCTTACCTACCACAATCCTTCAAAATATTTCTCCCTTTGAGAAACTATTTTTCAAAACACTGGATTACAAATTCTTTCTTGTTTTTAGATGTCTTGCCTTTCCCAACCTCTAACCATATAACCATATAACCGTCAAAGGTTATCTTTTCGATCAACCCCCACTATTTTCTTGGGTTACAACTCGAACCACCGAGGCTATATTTGCCTTGATTGATCAACCAATTGGACTTACATCTCTTGGATGAAAATTTTCATGTTTGCATTCCCTTATTTCTCCCACTACACTTCACATGATTTCTCTCCACCGCAAGAGTACATGTCCCTACCGATATCAATTTCAACCAACTTTAAGGCCCAACAACATCCAACACATTTGATTCATCCCACTCCCTCTCTTATGACTAGGCTCATTTCTCCCCCAATTCCCAAACCTACTTCTCCACCTAATTCATCTAACCCGTCTCCCACATCTTCTAACCCAACTTCACGTGATGATTCCCAAACCATACCTACTAGGTCATCAAGCCCACATTTACCATCACCTACTTCGATCAACAATCCTCGACCAATTCTTCCATCACCCCATCCCAATCACCAAATGATCACCAGGGCACACAACAACAACCTCAAACTCATCATCCGAATAGATGGAACCATTCCCTGGCCTCCTAAACTTCACACCTCTTCTACCTCCACAATCCCAAATGAACCTCAAAACTTCTACGAGGCTTCTAAACATCAACAATGACGTGACACCATGAATACCAAATTCAAAGCCCTTCTCTCTATTTAGACTTGGTCACTTGTTCCATCCAACACATCAAACAATGTCCTCACCATCAAGTGGTTTGCAAAACAAAACGCCACACATCAAGACACACTTAACGTCAGAAAGCTAGACTCAGTGCCAAGGGGTTCCATCAACTCCATGGCATTGATTTTGAAGAGAGATTTAGGCCGGTTTCCAAGCCCTCCACTATTCGCTTACTCATCACCCTTGTAGTCTTACACAACTAGCCGGTCATGCAACTAGACATATAAAACGCGTTTTTACACACCGACTTGGAGGAGGATGTTTATAGTCATCAATCCCCAAGTTTTGGGCACTTGTTTGACTTGAAGGAGGACTGGTTATTGTCCCGAGATTTGGACACTTGTTTGGCTTGTGAGTGTCTATATATGGTATGGCTTTACTGAAGGTGGACAAGCCTCATGAGTTTTGTCGGGACTATATGTATTATGAGGCTTACAAGTTACATGGTAGTTTGTACATTTAAGAGGATTACATGCCTCTTTGTAGTACTATGTGTGTATAGTTTTGGGCCATAGACCACATGTCGTAGGCATGTAAATAAACTTTATTTTTAGTATAACCGGGTCTTAACAGACCTGGTTATGTTATTTCACATTTTCTATAAATTTACCTTTATCCAAAAAAAATCCCCATATTTTATTCATCCTCAATTTCCAAATCATATTTTCAAACTTCATAAATCACTCTATGAAAAATACAAGCTCCCCGTGCTTGGTTTTCAAAACTTTCCGATGCTCTTACCAAAAGGGTTTATTTGCTTCCCTCTTAGATAACTCTCTTTTCACATTTCATTAAATTTTGGTCATGTTTATATCCTGGTTTATATAGATGACCTACTCGTCGTCGACTCCAATCCCCAACTCCCCTCTCCTTCACAACACCTTATACACTATCTTTATAGTAAAAAATCTAGACATCTTGAATTTCTTCTTGGGTATCGAGGTCATTCGTTCCAAAGATGGATTCTTCCTCTCCCAATCGAAATATGTAACACCCCAAGTCCGCGGGACTTGGAGCGCTACTGGGTGAGACCGCACAATGGGTCCCGACCCTTAGTCTGACAACAATTTCACCGGATCTTTCAACAATGACACAGAATAAAGGCGGTAATTCCAATTATCTGACCTTGGTTCCTTGCCGAACCATACCTCTTTGTCAACATTCATCAAATCCCGTTGCAACTCAGGTTGCACAGTCACACACTAGCCTCTTCTCTTGCTTCGTTTTCCTACTAAGTGTGTGTAACAACATTAGTCTTCTTAGGATGGTATAAAAATATCTATAACAAAGTCCCTTAACAACTCTAACCATCTCCTCGGTCCCTTATTTTACTCCTTGTGAGTAAAAGCTACACTGTAAGTTCCAAGTAATGAGTGGGGTAATTTACTTGTACGGCTTCATTTGGCCAGATGCATTAGCTATCACTTGTCATTTTACATTAATACACAATCAAGACTTGTCCTGTGCATCACTGTAAACTGTAAGCTCACCGGTACCTAGCGGGTAACGTAAAAATCGACTTACTTGTAAATCTTCTCTTAAGCTCTTTAAAACTCCTTTGGCACTTCTCACTCCACTCAACTTCTTCCCCATTCTTAGGCGGATGTCATTCTAAGACTGCTACCATCTCATGTGGATCAAGGATCACATTTTCTGCTTAAAACACTTAACTAAGGAATGCTACTCTTGGTAGCCAAAGTCCACACTTGGGCAACTTAAATTATAACTTCTCCTTCCTCAAAGCTTCAAGGTCAACTTGAAGATTACATGTATGCTCCTCTCAACTTTGAGAGTACATTATCAGGTCATCTATAACTACCACACAAAATGGTCTATGTTTTCCCGGAGTACTCAATTCATAACTCCCTTAAAGACAGTGGCGCACTAAAGAGCTTGAAAGGCATCGCTACAACTCGTAATGTTCCTAACTTGTTCCTAACTTGCCCGGAATATAGTCTTTGTAATGTTCTCATCCCGATCCTCACCTGGTGGTAACCGGACTTGAAGTCCATCTTAGAAAATAAGCAAGTTCCTGCAATTCCCTTCTTCCATTCATGCATCTTTACTAGCCACATCTTTTACGGCGTCTAGAAAATAGCAAAGTCCACATCCTGACGTGGCGGAATTCTTGGCAAGTTGTCAGGAAAGACCTTGGGAAAATTCCCAATAACGGGAATCCCCGGCTCTCTTGATCTCAACTTCTGCCTCAACCCATCCGTAGGTGGACGCCTCCTTGAATCCAACATCTCTAGCACATGAACCTTCATTTCGTTCTTTTGTCTTTTGGCCTTTGGTTAAACAACTTTTCACCTTTAACCTTCCTCTCCCCTTGAGTGCATGGTGATAATATTTTTCCATGCTCTCACATCTATGTCTAGCCATCCATGTCCTAATTGAAGGATTCAACCCTCCCTCGAAGTACTCGATCTTATCTTCTTGCTTTTCACTTCATCTATAGCATATGGGAGGAGCTCATTATACTCCACCATAGCTTGTGCAGCTTTATTACTTTGAAGAAGAATCTCGGTCCGCTCAAAGTTCTAACTCTTGTCGTCCATGGATGCACATCCAGTAACGTAATACTAAACAGTTCAACAAAAACAGGTACCGGAGAGAGCATGTAGAATGGAACCCTAACTCGAAACATCACCCAACCATATCCTTGCCTCAACCAAAACCCAAACCAAACAAAAACCCGAACCATACCTCCGATACTAACTTCTTGTTATTGTTCCTGTACGATCCTCCAACCTTGTTACTCTTACCATAACTCTCGAAATGTTTACTCTTCACTTACTGGTACCTCGTAAGCTTAACTTACGGTATCTTACCACTTCCACACTGGTTCGATTACGCTTCTCATATTGACTCCAAAGCTTAGGAGCGCCTAAGGAAAGCTTCCCTTTTCGTGACGGAACACTAGCTTTAACTTCGTTAGAATGCACCCATCTCCTCCTAGATTTATCATTTTTAATTGTTCACGTGTCTTCACGAATAATTTTAAGTTGATTATCACCATCATTCTCGTCCTTATTCGATTATGGCTCGCTTAGAACCGCTTCCATCTTGATTGCCTCTTAAGGTGTCTCGAGTTCGTTTCTACGTAGTTGCCCATTTGCTTACGTCGTCCCTAAGGCGATGATATCGCATTATCCTCTTTCTAGTAGGTTCGTACTTCCATATGCTACTATATATAAGAATCCTTATATAAGGCTACATGTGACCTATGTCCACCTTACTACTAATATAACGCACCTGGAATTTCGTCATAACAAAACAAGATCCATCTATAATAATCCTCCTATACAACTATACATATAATTCACGTCCATCATGCAACTACAATCCACATATACATCCAAGGCATAAAAGCCCACACATCCTAAGGTCATATACGTAACTAAGTTCATACAATTCCACAAGCATCCTAAGGTCATAAGTACATATATATATCGCTATGTAATAACAGATTCCTATTTCTAATCCAGAGCTATACGTCGCCGAGGTTTGCGGAAGGAGTGGTGGTCCCGTACATTCTAACCCAATCCCGACTCATGCATATGATTTCGAAAACGAAAAGTCAAAACCCGCGGGGTTCTGTTTATACCTCATTCCGGCCTTTAAAAAGATTGCGAGTGCCATTGTTGTCAACCTGGCTCTGATACCACTTATGTAACACCCCAAGTCCGCGGGACTCGGAGCGCTACTGGGTGAGACCGCACAATGGGTCCCGACCCTTAGCCTGACAACAATTTCACCGGATCTTTCAACAATGGCACAGAATAAAGGCGGAAAACTTAAATACGTTTTTAATGTATGCGGAAACGAAATGTAAAGGTACAACTTTGGAAACTCAGCCGAGTCCTCAAAACAACGTATCCAATACAAAGTCTAAACATATGATACTATCCATGAACAACACATGAAAACACGACTCGAAACATTCCCTGTCCTATAATGTACGGGGACCCCGGCTGTCCACTCCTCCGCCTCACTCGGCGGCGTCCCTAACCTGCAAGTCATCTACATAGGCGGTTTAAAACCGTTAGCTAATATTCTACGCATTAGAATAACAGTGAAGGCACAAACACACATAAAACACAAAACATAAATCACGCAAGTACGGTTTATTATCTTTATTTCTTAACTCATATCCCGTTCTAATTCAACTTCGGTTGTGACACGAGAATCACCGTGGTCTCGCCTCGGTTCCCCCACCGGCAAAGAATGGCACGGATGCCAGATGAAGCCGTACAAGTAAATTACCCCACTCATTACTTGGAACTTACAGTGTAGCTTTTACTCACAAGGAGTAAAATAAGGGACCGAGGAGATGGTTAGAGTTGTTAAGGGACTTTGCTATAGATATTTTTATACCATCCTAAGAAGACTAATGTTGTTACACACACTTAGTAGGAAAACGAAGCAAGAGAAGAGGCTAGTGTGTGACTGTGCAACCTGAGTTGCAACGGGATTTGATGAATGTTGACAAAGAGGTATGGTTCGGCAAGGAACCAAGGTCAGATAATTGGAATTACCGCCTTTATTCTGTGCCATTGTTGAAAGATCCGGTGAAATTGTTGTCAGGCTAAGGGTTGGGACCCATTGTGCGGTCTCACCCAGTAGCGCTCCGAGTCCCGCGGACTTGGGGTGTTACAAAAGTGGTATCAGAGCGTGTGGCTATTGGAAATCGAGGCCGGATCTCGAGTTTTCATCGTGTGTGAATCCCCTACTTCGGACCTCGTTTTGGTACGTTTTAATCACATTCAACGGCTGATTTTCGGATATATTGTAGATGGCATAGCAGTTTACAACATGTTAAAATTCTAGGACGATCCAACGGTTGGATCAATAGTTATGACCTTGGAAAGTTAGAAGAAACTCGGTTTCCTAGAACTCGCATGTTAGGATTGATGATTTTGTGCGGTTTAGTTGTTGTGGATTTGGGAAGTACTGATGCTTCCCGTATGTTGTATTCGTGGCCTAGTATGCGTAAGAATTATTTTGGAATGTTTGAGAAATATTTGACGTGGTTAAACCGAGGCCAAAGTATGGAGAAATCTAGGTGACGTTTAATACTTTCTTAAGGATTTTCATCTTGAATCGGAAGTTCGGAAATCTTTAGTAACCGTCTAGAGTCGTTTAATAGATAATAAATGTAGTTAGATGTTTTCCGGAAGTTTAGCGACTCGTTTGGCCATTTTAGGATTTTAAGGAAATTCGGGGTCAAAACCATAATTTCCTTAAAAGTTAGACTTTCGGACTTTAGGAGAACGTTATGGGCGTGCTAGACCCCGTGGACTTTTATAAAGTGTTTGGATTACGAGCATGATAGGTTCTAGAATGGGAATCAAATGATCTTGTATAGATCATTTGGGTAGAAGTCCTAGACTTCTCGAGTTGAGCGAGTATTGATGAATATCGTGCTATGAGAAGGTGTTGTATTCTTCCCAAGGGAAGCAGGAGCGTTTGTGAGTTAGCATTGGAACGAGGTAAGTCCCCGGACTTACTTAGCGCGTATTTTCCGTATTAGCGTGACGTGTGTTTGGTGGTGTGTGCTTTATTACATGTATAATTATGAAACCGGTAAATAGGATCACCGACCATATAATTGTGTTTTGGCCCAAGTGTATGATAACGGGCGGTGACAATACTGCCTAGCCCGGCATGGGTCTAGGGGATTTTCGGCGACTTGCCCGACGGGTTAGATGGACGGGTGCATCCGTGCCATTCTTTGCCGGTGGGGGAACCGAGGCGAGACCACGGTGGTTCTCGTGTCACAACCGAAGTTGAATTAGAACGGGATATGAGTTAAGAAATAAAGATAATAAACCGTACTTGCGTGATTTATGTTTTGTGTTTTATGTGTGTTTGTGCCTTCACTGTTATTCTAATGCGTAGAATATTAGCTAATGGTTTTAAACCGCCTATGTAGATGACTTGCAGGTTAGGGACGCCGCCGAGTGAGGCGGAGGAGTGGACAGCCGGGGTCCCCGTACATTATAGGACGGGGAATGTTTCGAGTCGTGTTTTCATGTGTTGTTCATGGATAGTATCATATGTTTAGACTTTGTATTGGATTACGTTGTTTTGAGGACTCGGCTGAGTTTCCAAAGTTGTACCTCTACATTTCGTTTCCGCATACATTAAAAACGTATTTAAGTTTTCCGCCTTTATTCTGTGCCATTGTTGAAAGATCCGGTGAAATTGTTGTCAGGCTAAGGGTCGGGACCCATTGTGCGGTCTCACCCAGTAGCGCTCCGAGTCCCGCGGACTTGGGGTGTTACAAAATACATATGTTACTTTCTCCTCCAAACAAATATGTCTGGTTCTAAACCCACAAACACCTTCATGGACACAAAATTTTTGCCCACCTCCACTAATTCCCCAACCTTTAATGATACCGCCTTAAATGATAACTTCTTCTATTGCAACACAATCGAGAGCCTCCAATATATGTCTTTCACAAGACCGGATACCTCTTTTTCCATTATGAAAGTGTGTCAATTCATGCACAAGTCACATTGGTTCACTAATGAGTAAAATGCATCCTACTTTACATAAATGTCACTTCAAACCTTCATTTCCACATCTCCTCAACCATAACAAACACCCTATATGCTTTTCCCGATGTTGACTAGCCTGGTGATCCACTTGACAAGCGATCCACATGTGCTTACTACATCTATTATTGACACTAATCTTATCTCCGGGTCTTCAGAAAAAACATAGTTGCTCGCCCCCTGCATGGAAGCCAAATATCGCTCTCTTGCACTTGCCACGTGCGAAACAATGTGGATACAATCTCTAATAAAGGACCCCAATCAACTCCCACCATCACCACCAACACTTTGGCGTGAAAATTTTAGAAAAAAACATACGTACCTCACAACCAATCCATTTTTACATCACCGCATCAAATACCTCTCCCTTGACTGTTGTCCTACACTAGCCTATATATGTAATACCTGAGCAGTATTAATACAATGAGAAAGACTCGTTTCATTTATATGTCCTTCTATGAATTCCACTAAGTTTTCCATCGGGCGAACTCTCTACAATGCAAAAACATACAAACAAACAATACTTGCCAACACACACATATATAGGGTTGTGTATCCGGTCTAGTCCATTTCGGACCGGAATAAAATAAAATAAATTAAAAAAAAAAATTTTTTGCAAAAACTAATTTTTTTTAATTAAATATGTACAAAATATATATAATTTTTTTAAAAAATATACAAATTTAAATTAATAAAAATCAATCCGACCCGGTCTTTTCCGGTCCAGTCCAAATTTGTACAATACTTCTTTTATTTTACGTCTAGATTCCAATTTATCTTACATCCATTACCACTTAATTATTGCACGCAATTATATATAAGCTATACAATATTAAAAAACAAATTTTATTTCATAGCACATTATATAGTATATTTATGAAACTATTTAGCTAATAATGTACTTTTATTTTATTTGGATATTAAGTATGCACTTTTTTTAATCTTGTTAACAAAGTATGCACTTTTAAATTTTAATTTTTGGAAAAAAATATTATTTTTATATATCTTATTATCCTACGAAGAAGAAAATAGATAATTGAGATATTTTAGAAAGTTCTACGATGAAGGAGAGATAAATAAGATTTCTTAGAAAATCCTAGGAAAAAAATAGATAATGCTAAGATGAAGAAATTTGATAATTGGGTAATTAAAATCTTAGACTTATTCATGAGGTTATATATATTCATGTAAGTGAAATTGGGTAAGTAAAATCGATTGAGTAAAATTGGGAATGTAAAATTTGAGTAACTAAAATCGGGCATGTAAAATCGGATAAATAACATTGAGTAAGTAAAAGTCGGTAACTAAATTGAGTAAGTAAAATCGGGTAAGTAACATTGAGTAACTAAAAATGGGTAACTGAAATCGAGTAATTGAAATTATGTAAGTGGAATTGTGTAACAAAAATTGGGTAATTGAAATTTAGGTAATTTGAATTGGGTAATTGAAATTAGGTAATCGAATTAGATAACGGACGTTGGATACGTACATGAAGTTGGGTACGTGAGTAAAGTTGAGTACATGGAGTTGAATACCTGAATGATGTTTGATTATGATAAATCGGGTAACTAAACACTAAAAAAAGATATATTGTACAAAAACACTACAAAAAAATAGACGGTAATTGTAATTATATCTAGAGTTTAACGGGTGTTTTGCTTATTAGCACGGAGTCCGTAAAATTTCGATGGGCTATAAAGAATTTTTCACGTTGAAAGTGTATACATGTTAAATTCAAATATATAATATAAATCAAGTAGATTTTTGTCACAAAACCAATCGGTAGTTGGAAGAGTAATTTATCGACTTTATATATTATACTATAAATTTTTTTTTAATTATCACATAATTTACTAATTGCTAGTATGCATCGAAGCTAATGCCTAGTTTATAAATAAACATATTTATATTTATATTTATATCTATGCTCTTTGTTTCACATCCATTAATTTTAACAATACTAATTTATCTTACCAACATTAGTAAATAGAAACTGAATTATATAACCTTGTTAAAAACTATTGTAGCTCATTTTGTTACATCAAATAATAAATAACAAGATTGGAAAAACTGGCTTGTAGGGGATTAGTGGAAGCAACCACATTCGTTTGTTTTTATTGGTATAAATTTAGTGTCCGTTTGGTTAGAGTGGTGAAATGAAAACGGAATGGAATCGGTTAAGGGAAAAGAATGGAAATGAAAATGATTAGATTAATTTCATGTGTAAAAAGACCTCTAAACAAACATAGTTTTTGATTGATTCGGAATCATTCTGTTACCGGAAATGATTCCTAGCGATACCAAACGAGCCCTTATTATTTTCTTATTTAGCCAATAAAATCTAAAAAAACAATTGAACGAAGGCGTTTGTCACATGATTCACATATATGTAAAGTTCTTCTTACATCTCTCTCAGGTTTTCACTCGCTCTCTATAAATCATGTATCCATCTCAAATCGAATAATTTTATTTTTTGGATGACTATAATACGTGAACTTTATGGCCGAAAGAAATAAAATACCTTTTAAATTAAAATGGAAATCACGATGACTCTTCCATACGTCTACACCAAGACCAAATTAACTTAAACAAAGATTTTCAGACCAAACCAAATTTAACTTAAACAAAGATGATGACCCTCCCATTTCTTTTCTTTTTTTACTTAAAAACATAAATTAACATCTAAATTTACCAACAAATTAGTACTAGAGCATACCAACGGATTGATTTGTCAGAGATATTTCCAACAGATTGAGTTATTGGGAGTGTTACCAACAAATTTTGTTGGGAGTGTTACCAACGGATTTGATTGTCGAGTACTACCGACATATTATATTGTCAGAGTGTTACCAACGGGTTAGGCTATCGGAGAATATCCAACAAATTATGCCACCGGTATGTTACCAATAGATTAGACCGTTGCTTGTGAACCAACTAATTGTTATGGAGTTTACTAACGGATAGGACCGTTAGTTCTTGAAGCCCTTGGAAATTTATGTTTGCTACCAACGGGATGAGCCATTGGTATATCTTCTAACAAACTTATCGGTTGGAAAATTTCTTCGGTGTTATCAACTTTTGTAGTAGTGTATGTACTACTCATAAACCACGTGTACTAATATACATTTACATAACGAGAATGATATTTTAAAATTGTATCCTCATTTTCCACTCACAAACAAAATAAATCCAAGAATGTACATTTTTTTGGGAATTCTCCTGCAAATTTCTAGCAAGATAGAAGATACACTTGATGAGGAAAAGGTTGATAGAGAAACAATTTTTGAGTTAAAAACTTATGGGTATACTTTACAATATTCGAAGCACAACCTTATACAAATACGACTCATTTATACGAACAATTCAATTACAAGCATCTGCCATTAACCAAGTAATCATTTTTCAACCGTATTTTGTCGGAATATATTTTTTTTTCCTCATAAAACAACCTTAATATGGGTCGGTATAAACCATTAGAACATACTTCCACACTTTTTACTTGGTTGAATTTGCTAAGTAAGACAACTAGCTAGCATGGCTAGTCTAAAATAGGTATTTGTTATTTAACGAAAATGGCATGATCACGAGTTAATTAGCTAAACAGTTATTTCCTTGTAATATTTTCACTCACAAGACAACTTCTCTTGTAAGACTACCAATCACCATATATCAAGGGTTACACCAACTCCTTAGAGCACTAAAATTCCACTTGCATAAATGTCTGAAACAGGACCCGAAACTCTATTTTTATTTCATTAACTTAATTCATTTATATATATAATATGTAATAATACTTCAACTAGATTCTATGAAAAATAATAAAATAACATAAATTAATAATATGTTAATGATTATATAATCGTCCGTCAAAACGACTCCAAGTCTGACGTCTAATGTATCCCGTCTCATGTCTTTATTCATGGAAGAGGTTTAAGTCAAGTGATCCTCTTTCTCCCTTTATATTTTTATTATGTACATAAGGCTTCTCTTGTCTATTGAAAAGAAGTAAGTTGAATGGCTCCCTCTTTGGTATTAGTTTGCTCCTATGGCACCACATATTTCCCATTTGTTTTTCGTTGGTGATAATATTAACTTCGCTAAAGCGTCTTGTCAAGAGAGCACAAAAGTTGTTAATATCCTCCGTGAGTACGAAGAAGCATTAGGTCAACAAATTTACTTATCAAAGTCTGAAGTATCTTCTAGCGCCAATGTGTTGGGTCCTTTGAAGGCTAGCATATTAGACGTTGTGGGATTAAAGACGTGAGCTCCCATGAGAAGTACCTTGGCTTCCCGACTATAAATGGGAGGTCAAAAAAGGTCATATTGCTAATGTGAGATAAGTTTGGAAAAAGCTTAAGGGTTGGAAAGAATTGCTATTCAGTAGAGGGGGAAAGGAAATTTTTTTGAAAATTGTTGTGCAAGTCATCCCCTCCTACACAATGTCATGTTTTGAGATGTCGGTGACAGTGTGTACGGATATTGAGAGTATGATGTATAAGTTTTAGAGGGGTATTACGAAAGAGAAGAAAAAGATACATTGGATGAAGTGGAAATGTCTTTGCCGGGCTAAGGATTGTGGTCGACTTGGTTGTAGAGATATGAGGAATTTTAACCTCGCTCTTTTGGTTAAGTAGGTTGATGTCGTGTCAAGGATCCGGATTCGCTGGTTGCTCAGTGTAAGAGCCTTAGTCTTTGGGAGCTAGTTTTGGCCTTAGCCGCTCCCGCGAGTTCGTGGAGCCGCCCCTACGGCTTGTGCAGTGTTCCGCCCCCGTGGCTCAGGGAACCACCCCTGCGGTTTCTTGCGGCTGCAGCCGGCTTTGTTGACCTTGACTTGTGCTTTACTCTCTACTTCTTTCCCTCTTAAGCCTCGTCCTTGGCTGGATCAAGGGTTCATCTTCACTTCATTTCCCAGCCTTCTCACGTTCTTCTTTCCTTCCTTTCCTCTTGTTGATCTTGCTTGAGTTTACCTTGGGTTGGAAGAGCTAGTCGGTGTGGTTGGTTGTTGATGGATGTTGTGCTTTGTAGCTGAGCTTGGAAGCCAGTTGTGGTGTTGGTTTTGTGGTGATATTTCCTTGGATAGGCCACAACAGTGGTAAGAGTTCTTCTCTCCTCCTTTCTTCTTCTTTGATTCCATTCTTCTTCCCTAGCTTAGGATTAGATGTGTGTGAATGTATGTTGATGTTAGAATGTGTATGTATATGGTTTTATGTGGCTTTGGAATGGAGAAGACGTGAATTGATCACGTGAAGAGCCGAAGAGGAACCGCGGGATCACATTCTGCACTGTCACCGCCCCCGCGTTCCAGTGAAGCCGCCCCTGCAGGTGCCTTGTCACCGCACCCGCGCCCGAAAGCTTCCGCCCCCGCGGCCACGGTCCCAGCGCCTGAGCCCGTGCCTGCTTTTGCTTGCGGCCACTGTCACCGCTCCTGCGGCCGAGCGTCGCCGCGCCTACGATTTGCCTTGTTCCGCCCCTGCGTCTTTCCGTTCCGCAGGTGCGTCTTGTACATGATCTGCTTAGAGTAGTATGATCATTTCCTTTCCTAGTATGAGCGGGTTAGTAGAATGCTAGGTATGTGTATGAGGATAGAATGATGATGAGTATGATATCGTTATATGTCGGTTATGGCTTTGTGGCTTAGTTGATTACTGAGGTTATAAGTTGGATATGATCCTTATGGATCCCTTGGGTCTAGGTGTGACCCCTTTGTTTGATAGGAGATTGATATCTCTGTATGCCTTGTATAGGCCATGCTGTTCTCCAGATTTGGAGCTGATCATACTTGAGAGTACTACGTGGTTGAGATTACTTCGAGGTTGAGGTAAGTCCATAAGACTTACTTAGCTACCATCCCTATATTGGATGTGTGCATGAGTGATGTGTGTTATATGCTTTATAACATGCGTTATGGTTTATTACCGACCTATGATATAGTGATTGCCCATTTTAGGGCCATGACAGCTGTCCCTTTCATCCCTTTGGAGTCTGGACGGTTCTCTGTGGTTGGGTCAGACTTGGTAAACGGTTGACCACTCCCCATTCCCTTAGGGTACACGGGTGAGTGTGACCAGGGACCACTTCAGCTGCCATGAGCACCCAGAGGCGAGGGTTATATTCCTCGTGTCACATATATTCATATTCAGATATATATATATATATATATATATATATATATATACGATTGAGTGTTGGACGTTATAAAGATAATAAACCGGGTAAATGTGTGATAGCATGATGAGGTGTTTATTATTTCCTGATGTGTGATTGTGCTTATGCATCTCTATATATATGTGTATGGTTAGCTAACGGTTTTATACCGTGTTGTAGATCCTTTGCAGGTTAGGAGAGCTGCAGAGTGATCCAGAGAGGGTGATCCGCTGAGGGCTCCGTACACTGGGTCGTTATCGTGGGATGTGGGATCTTTTATCATGTATAATTATATTTTAGTTGTACTCAACGGTACTTCTGTATCACCTTTTGATACTTATATATATCAGTTTCATGTTTTGTATTTAATCTATTTGTGCCTTGTTGTAAGATCCAGTGAACTTGGTGTCAGGCTAGGGTCAGGATCCATTGTGAGATCCTAACCTAGTAGCGCCTCGAGTCCTACGGATTTGAGGTGTTACACCCAGATTCTTAAAGCAAAATATTATCCTAATTATAATTTTCTGACAACTGCAATGGGCCTTACCCAAGTTTCACGCGGCATAGCATATTGAGTGGGAAGGAACTTCTTAAGGCTGGGTTATGTTGGTTAGTTTGGTAGGATGGCTGGTTTCCTCGACCACATAGTTTCAAACCTGTGTTCGTTCCCCTTGGAGCGGATTTGTCTTTGAAAGTGTCGTCCTTAATTGATTGACCTAATTAATGTTGGCGTGTTCGGTCATTGTTTCTCCCATGTGATGTTGAGTACATTATGAATATGCATCTGGTTAATGTTGAGTGCAAGGATGTGTTGAGTTAGTTTTTTTTTCAGAATGGTATGTTTTCGGTGAAGTCGGCTGGTTGGCTTGCTAAATCTCGTTTTTCGGTTTTCAATCCACATTAAAATATAACGGTTTCTATGATAATTGAAAGTAGTTTTCCTATAAAAAAAAAACGTTCTAACATTTTATTGAAAATAGAAAAGAGGAAGTTCTAACATTTTATTGAAAATAGAAAAGAGGAAGTGGGGAAGTAGTGAGAGACTTCGACAAAGTGTGGATGAAAGCCAGGCATATACAAAGATCTCCTGTATCACTCAATCCACCTGCCTTTAAATCGGTGGTGGTTAACCAGAGAGGGTGATCCGCTGAGGGCTCCGTACACTGGGTCGTTATCGTGGGATGTGGGATCTTTTATCATGTATAATTATGTTTTAGTTGTACTCAGCGGTACTTCTGTATCACCTTTTGATACTTATATATATCAGTTTCATGTTTTGTATTTAATCTATTTGTGCCTTGTTGTAAGATCCAGTGAACTTGGTGTTAGGCTAGGGTCAGGATCCATTGTGAGATCCTAGCCTAGTAGCGTCTCGAGTCCTACGGATTTGAGGTGTTACACCCAGATTCTTAAAGCAAAATATTATCCTAATTATAATTTTCTGACAACTGCAATGGGCCTTACCCAAGTTTCACGCGGCATAGCATATTGAGTGGGAAGGAACTTCTTAAGGCTGGGTTATGTTGGTTAGTTTGGTAGGATGGCTGGTTTCCTCGACCACATAGTTTCAAACCTGTGTTCGTTCCCCTTGGAGCGGATTTGTCTTTGAAAGTGTCGTCCTTAATTGATTGACCTAATTAATGTTGGCGTGTTCGGTCATTGTTTCTCCCATGTGATGTTGAGTACATTATGAATATGCATCTGGTTAATGTTGAGTGCAAGGATGTGTTGAGTTAGTTTTTTTTTCAGAATGGTATGTTTTCGGTGAAGTCGGCTGGTTGGCTTGCTAAATCTCGTTTTTCGGTTTTCAATCCACATTAAAATATAACGGTTTCTATGATAATTGAAAGTAGTTTTCCTATAAAAAAAAAAACGTTCTAACATTTTATTGAAAATAGAAAAGAGGAAGTGGGGAAGTAGTGAGAGACTTCGACAAAGTGTGGATGAAAGCCAGGCATATACAAAGATCTCCTGTATCACTCAATCCACCTGCCTTTAAATCGGTGGTGGTTAACCCTTTCCGACCCCTCTGCTGCTCTAGACAAGCCAGCAAAGGAACCCTGAATTTAAACACACTTTGTCCAACTCTATTCCCACCATTCCCTTCAACAACTTTAATGCCCCCACTTGGGTCACAGGCCCACGTCACTGAGCCCAGCAACTTCTCACTACTTTCTGTCATATATAAACTATATTTTCTCATACTCACTTCTCGATGTGGGAATGCTTTTCATGTTCCCAATCCCATATACTGTCCCATCTTTCACTCTACGCTAATTGTTCGGGTATTTTTTAATAGCTATAAGTATGATTAACTTATAATATATTGTTAAAGTATTTTTACACATCTATAATAAGATTAATATTTTTAAACCAATAATATCGTTAAATAACATATAAATTACCTATACTCGTGCAGCAAAACAATATGCAATGTAGAACACCATTATTGAAGGAATGTTGAAATTCAAGTAGCATAACATTCTTTTGTCATATAAATTGTTCATATCTAACAAAGAATTGCTCAATAACAAGAAGACAAACTGTTTCAGTTTTTGTGAGAGTGGTTTTCTAGCGGAAGGAACTTTGTATACGGATCAGATTTAGCAGCCGGCGTTCTGTGATCATAGTACTCAACCACCGCTGCTCCGGCTAATGCAGCCAACGTTAACGCTTGTGCGTGCAGCCTGCGTTATTATGGTACACAAGAGTAAGGATCAATTAAGTGTTTTAGCAGAAGCTTTTGTTTCAATGGTTCTGATTTTAGAAAAATCGACCAGAAAATAATGAAAACTACCCAAAAATCGTAATTATATAAAAATTAGGAAAGGAGAATGGAAAATTACCTGGCGTGGATGATTTTGACGCTTGTTTTCATGGCTGGACGAGCCCAATTATACGCAATTGATCCAGTGATTCCACTCAGCCACAAGCATCCTGATTCGAAAATCAAATTAGGGTTTCAAAAAGGGAAGATGATTGGGAAATAGAAGAAATTGAGGGAAAGAATAGTACCGACGACGCGAAGCTTGTGATCGACAACCCATTCCCTGAGAGCTGCGACGGTGGTGTTGGATTCTGCCATGTTGTAATGGAAAAGATGAAGAATGAATTGGGTGGGAAGTGAATATAAAGGACTCGAGTTGAAGTATAAAATTTGAATACCATTAGAGGAGGAAGAAGAAGCGAAGGTAGTATGTAGAATCGAGGGGCGTGTCCGTTTGGTATTATGTGGAGCCAAAAAATGAAATATTGCACGACTCACGGCTTTTTTTTTAAAAAAAAAAAAAAACTCAAGCGCTAATTATATTGCGTCATTGATTACGCGAATTAAGTTTTTAGGGTGTAACCCGCGTGCAACCTAGGGAAGATATTTGAAGTACCGTTTCGATTTTCTCTTGCACGCGGACATCTATGAGATCAGCTTAAGGGAAGACTTATGAAGTAGTTAAAGTTTAGGTTAATTGCAAAAGAGATAGAGATATAGTATAAGCATATCTATTTATTAACGAATAAATAAAATGTTTTTAGACAAAATATTAAAGAAGAAAAAAAATAAAATAAAAATAGACATGCAATTAACTTCCCAATGAATCAAGAAGTGTAGAACAAATAACAAAAACAATAGTTGACCTATATGATTGATAGACAAGTCTTTGATATGACAATTATTATACATCATACATGAGGATTCGACATTAATCTAATTTACCAGTTAAACTACAATTACAGAAATAAGTGTTATGGATCGAGTCACTTTTTCTTCTTTTATCGAGTGAGAAGTCTTCTTCCTTCGAGTGGGCATTCACTCGATCCATATGACTTGCATTCTCCAATGTGAGTTTTGTGGCTCTTCTTTCATGGTCTTTGACCTTTCTTCCTTGCATGCTCCGGAGCTTTTTTCTTGCTTTCCTTACTCGTTTTCATTCTTTGTTTTCCATGTGATAATGAGGTTGAGAGAGCTTCCTTAGGTCTAGATGGATTTCATCTCTTTAAGCTCCTTTTAGGACCTACAACACCAAAACACAAGAGACAAAGGGAAGTAGACATTCTTTGATTCATATAAGCTCTAACTAAGATGTAAATGTCTTATCTCATGCAAAAACTAAGGAAAACACATAAAAACAATACTATAAAAGATAACATGAAAACATGTCATCAGTTATCAACTATAAAATTGATGTCAGATCAATTATGTTAAAACTATAAAAGTATTGAAAATGACAACGCTTAATCACTTATATAGAGAGATCGGTTCCGATTGAAAACAAAATATTTTTAAAATAATCATGATACGATTATTTAGACTATTTAGCCAACTAGTCGAAGAAGTTAAAACTACCAACTTTTTGGCCTTCTACCAAAAAGGACATCTAAACCCTTTCTTTCTCTTTTATTGATTTTGTTGTGATTATAATAGACAAACAAACTAAAACCACCCTACCTCCTTTTAATGTTCTCAATTACTTTTATCAGATCTCTAGTTCAACTTCTTCACATCTATCAACTATTAATTCTTCATTAGCTTTCCATTACAAGTCCTCCTAGTTTGAGATGTTTTGTTCCAAGCTTGTTAATTCCTTAATGAAGCTAACTCAAATATTTGTTTCACCCATTTCCGAGTCCTCCTAGTCGGGTATTGTCCCATCCAAAATAAGAAAATGTTAGACATAATGTTCGTTAACATCAAAACAATAAATTTTCAACAACTATTTTTCTTGAAAATATGAACAACAATGAAATCGGAAAAACTAGACATGTAAGTTAGTAATGATCTTATGATCTCCTTTGGGGTTTTTGGATCATATATGGATGTGCCATACCTTGATTTGATTTTTAGAACGTGTTATCCTCGCCTTCTTTGTTTTCTCCATGTGAGTTCATTCACTTTGTTAAGAAGTCAACTACATTACATTGTTGCGTGAAGTTATGTAATCTCTTAAACCTATGATTTAATATTGGTGCTCCACCTTTTTTTATAAGTTATGTATCTCATTGAAGTCTCCTAACAAGAGGGAAGAAAAGTTGTTCCTAGTTAATATGATTTGCATGTTTGTTCCAAAATTCATCTTTTTATTGCTCATTTGAATGCGTGTAGATGAAGGAAAATATTATTGAAAAAGTGGTTGATAGGTTAGAGTGCTTTGTTGGTACAAACCTTTATTTATTTATTATTATTTATCTTATTTTTAATTTTCGTTTATCAGTATGTAGTTCTTCGATAGAAGATATAGACTTCGTTCAGTGGTTGAGAATTTCAACTCAATACACCCATAAACTCTTAAACATATAAGCTTACACTAGATCGTTCACAAAAAAGTGATAAATTTTCAACCCCATAAACTCTTCAATCATGCTAGCACCGAATGGAACCATAACCCGAAAAGGCTATCAATTGAACTAAGCATAAATTTAGGATAATATTTGAAAAATGAACTGTTTTCAGGCGGTCTTGTGTAATTTGGCAAGTGGAAATAGTAAGAAACTCTTTGGGGAAAAAATTACGAAGTCACCTACCCATTTCAGATTTTCAGGGAACGACTCTTACGACTGGACTTCGCAAAGCCTCTTACTCCAACGACTCCATTACCGGGATCTCCTGTTTCTTTCGTCTTCTCCGCCTTCCTAATCACAACGTACGACTCTTTCCTCTTTCAATTTTTGTTGCAAAGCTGAAATTGTTGTACGCAGACGCTATCATGGTACAGATAAATTGTTCAAAGTAATATGCTCGAGTCCTCGTAGTCGTCGATTTTTGTATTTTGTTTGTGAATGTCAAATCGAAATTGTCCCCTAAAATTAGTGGGATTAGCGGTTTGTATTGCCATCAATTGTGCCCCAAATATGGGGATTAGATCTTCGGTCAATTGATGATTTTGATGATGTATTCATGTTTTAATTCGTTTGCGAAAACAAATTAAAATTATCTGAGCTGAATGTGATGCTTTGCCCGGCTTCTGATCTTCGATTTATCATAGGGCTTCAATATAATGGATTTCTACACCGTGCTTGGGGTAGTTGGGGATTATTTTAGGTTTTATTTGTGTTTCAATCCCTTTTCAAGCTAATATTTAGGGTTCGGTTTATTTAGTTGGTTGATTGGGTTTGCTCTCGTTAGATGCAAACAATTGTCTCAATGTTGTAGCTTGGATTGTTGGAATTAGCAGATGTGTGTAGTCTTATAGACTCGTATTTCTGCAAATTTGGCTATCAAAGGTTATATCAAATGCTGTGGTTGCCAAGAATCACAGTTCCGTGAAAATAAATTTTGGCCAAACTACTAAATATGCACACTCATGGAGAATCCGAACTGTACTAACCGTCTCCTTTGTCAATGACCCCATTTACAGCCAATTCATAGACCACAGTTTAGGTATATGAGATGTAAATGCAGGCACACCTGATAACTCATTTGGGATAAAGTAATTGACACGTGAGAATTATGACATTAATAACAATTTTCTGAGCTTCAAGATACATAGAGATGCCAGGCTGCAGAAAATAGTTGTGCCGTTATTTTTTACTTGATTAATAAACAAGGTAAGCCTTGTTTATTACTGACTTTCAAGCAGCCGTTTGAACTTGAAAGTTTCTTTTCCTCTCAGGATAGTACAACTCATGTGAACTAGATGGAATAATTTTTTTATAATTGACTGTTACAGGTTTTAGACATGGCTTCCACCTTCAAAGCATTCCTAAACAGTCCAGTCGGCCCCAAAACTACTCACTTCTGGGGACCTATTGCAAACTGGGGATTCGTTGCCGCTGTAGGCCTTCTCATTCTTTGACTTTGATCGATGCATAACATTACATGCATTGTTTTCACATAATTGTTAGTATTTTAATTTATCATAAATTATTAGTACTTACTATGCCAATAATTGTTCGGACTTGATAGGGACTGGTGGACATGAACAAACCACCTGAAATGATATCAGGAAACATGACTACAGGTTCATCTTGCGATTCATTGTAAAGTTAAAACTCCCAAATGTAGCATACAAATGACAATTCTGATCAGTTCTTTTTTGGGGTCAATGCAGCTATGTGTGTCTACTCAGCATTGTTCATGCGATTTGCATGGATGGTGCAACCCCGTAACTATCTACTCCTTGCATGCCATGCTTCAAATGAGACAGTGCAACTTTACCAACTCTCCCGTTGGGCAAGGGCTCACGGGTAAGTTCTGTTAGGAACCTGTAAACTCTTTGATTTTATAGAGCCTATCCTCACTCTTTAGATGAATTAGCTATCTTTTTATTGTTTAAAATCTGATACGAGGATAGTGATCACCTATGATGCTTTAGCTTATGGATTTGCCTGACTTCACATTATGAGCATGAGCTCTAAAACTATCAGCTAATTTAAAGTTTGGATATTTTCTTGTTTAAATGTTTAATCTTGTTACAATAGGTCAATAAATTACATTTTGAGTGTGTTCAAGGCATGAGATATTTATATTAATGAAAACATATATGTACTTCTTAGTATTCCACCTGTTTTTTTTTACCTGGCAGGTATCTGGAGGAGAAGAAAGAAGAGAAGAAATCCGAGTAATCTCACGTCATTGATGCTTGGTTTCTGTAGGAAACAACATTTGTGGTCATGATCTTTTACTTACATTTTCATAACGAGCTTATTGCTAGCCATATGGCTTACTAACTTAAGCAAAGTGTTATTTTTGAACGTTTTTTCTTCTTTCTTTCATTCTCTCTACTTGCTTGTGATGTTGGTGCTTGTAATGCTACATGTTTAGTCACGTTCAATAAAGAAATGCCTGGTGATATTGTTCTTACTGTTCAAAGTCAGCTTGTTGTAGGGCATCAGCAACACATGTATATTTGTGTTTTGAAACAAGCAGTTCACAGTTCCATGTCAGTACAGTTGATGAGATGGTAATGGTAGCGTTTAAAACCATTTCCCTTGCTGGGAGTGATGACACTACCATGGCTAAGGCAAAAATCAAGGAGATTATAATTATGGGAATTAAGATGACACTGCCATGGTTGAGGCAAAAATTAAGGAGATTATAATTATGGGAGTTAAGAGGAAGAAATAATTATCTTAATCTAATAAAACGAAGGAAATAAAAGGAATTAGAGTACGAAGATTATGAGAATTTTGTAATTCTATTGAAACTTAGATTATAAGGATTATTAGGCTAAAATGTCATTTTTATCCCAACTTAACATGTACTTTTTTGTAATTTTACCAAACACTCGTCTCACTTATTTTTACACTCTCCTTAAACAAATTCATCTCTCCTCGTCTCACTTATTTTTACACTCTCCTTAAACAAATTCATCTCCTTTAATCTTACATTACCAAACGAACCTCATGTTCAAACCACTTATTTTGGTAGCGGTAAAACAAATGTCATTAAACCACCTAGTTTGGTAATGGTGATAACGCTACCATGCGAAATACAACTTTGCTACATAGTCGGAGAGTGAAGACCGGAGTGTTGGCTTCTAGCATCTGGTTTTGGAATCAACAAGGAGTTTTCATACATTATCATTCAAGTTCAAGAGAATAAATATAGCAGAGTATGAGATAATGTTGAATCTCCATCCACAAACTTCTCAACCAGGGTTTAAGTTTCATTCATAAAAGCATTCAGGCATCTCAAATTCACAATGACCCAGATCAACATTGTCTTCAAAGCAGAATGCCAACCTTATTTTGACATCATTGTAGAGCAAATCAAAAAGGAAGGCGGCCGGGGTCCACGTCTTCACTTCTTCAACCATACCTGCTGCCAGAAACACACTTCATTTTCCAGTTTACAGCAAATGGAGGCAGAGGCTATGGTTTTAGCTCCAGGTCTTTGATAACACACTTTCACCACCATTTCTCACACAATACATTACAATAAATCCTGGTTTCTTTGTCAAGATGGACAGTTTTTTAAGTTCACCAAGAAACATGTGCGTGAAAGCAAAGTGCAGTTTTTTTCACGAGCGACCTTGTGATTGATTTCGATCAGAACCATGGCGTTGTTGGAAACTGTTGGCACCGTTAGGAATTGAGCCCCATGTTGGTTCTCGTTCGATCTGGTTCAATGGTGGGAATAATGAAGCCAACCGATCTCTTTCCCAAGCATGGAAGCCTCTAAGCATTTGATTGTCTACCTCTGGGAAGTTTCGGGTAGGAGCATTTGAAGGGAAGATGTAGAAACCTCCTGCTTGATCAGATGATGATGCGCGTGGTGTTGAGTTTCTGTGACTGCTTGAATGTCGGCCAACAGATAACGAGGGTGCACGTCCTGGAGGTGAACTATTAGGTGGTTGATAATGTCCTTGAAGGGCTTGCATGTGATCACGACTTCTAGCGGCACTGCCCGGGTATGGAGCTATCATTGGTGGAGTAATGCTGTTTGATGCTCTTGTACTAGAACTGTCACAATTGCGAATCAAAAGTCCAGGTTAAAAATACCTTTGAACCACAGAGTAAATGAAGAGCTGCATAATTACGTCATTGGTCCCTAAATTTGTGAGTTTTCCTATCTTGGTATCTAAACTTCAATCAGGGACCTCATTAGAATGATTTGAAGTTTAGGGACCAGGACCACTTTCGCAAATGTTTGTTAAGTTTAGGAACTAACGGCGTAATTTAACTGGACTCCCCATTTTAATGTGGATCCTTTTTCTTGGAGAATTTTGGAGGAATGTATGTTAGGTAATAACAGCAAAGATATTCCGCAACATATTTGAAGAGGCATATTTTAGGGTATTGAAAATGCGAGGAATTAAATATGTTGAGTACACAATCAAATTCAACCAAGGAAGAGTTGCATACCTATGACCAACAAGGAATGGATTCACGAAAAACCCAGGTCTTGGCACGTCAGAGTTTGCCCTCACTGACCTTTGATTGATAGATGGTAACGAAGACTGGTCAGAATTACCTAAACGGTTGTTGACAGCAGGTAGAGGTGACGAATGGTGTTCCCAGCTGTGGTAATGATGATCCAAGGCTGGCAAAGTGTATGGACTTGGTACCTCACTTGGCCCTGACAGACCACTCCAGTGATTACTAAAAGAATTGTCTGAAACACTCGGGCCTGAACTCTGGGACGATGAATGGATAGGAGGTGGTCCATAGTAAGAGAAGTAAGGGCATGGTTGGTTTGTAGAAGAAACAGATGGATGTTCTGCAAATAAGGCATGATGCCCCAAGAGATCATGGTCTACAAGAGGAGAAAAGAGGAAACGTTATTGCCAAACAATAACCCTATGGAAGTAAGAGAGTACGAAACCGGCACCGAAGGAAACTTACATGCACTCGATGGGAATTCTCCTTCCCTGGATAAAAAAAAAAAGAAGAAAAGAAACATTAGTAAAAGATGTCAGACAAAGAATTTCCATTTTAAAAAAAGAGAATGCAGCACACGTCTTATTCGTCAAAGGATAGATAAAAAGGTTCAAACAATTACTCGGCTTGACTTCTGTAACAAATTTCAAACACTAGTTACTGGACTTCAATACCCCAAACACAAATGTTATGCCATCAACTCTAAACGTGTGCAGCAGCTAAAGAAGAAAAAAAAGTAATTCATCTTTTAAGATTAAGCATAGGAAACAAATAATGAATACGGAAGAATAACACTACTATGTTATGATGCATGCTAAAAGAAAAGTATATCACTCTAGCTAAGCACAAAAACAAATTAAACCAGCGACCCATAGAAGAAATTTACACATGACATAATTTTTTGCATGAAGAACTCGAGCTTACTCAAAAGAAGAGAGCTGTGAAAACATGAAAGGGCACCACCGAACACCGAAAGACTGCAATAATCCAATAAACATCAGAGTTAAATTCATCCCACATCCATGCCAAGTACAGGTTTCAAGGAAATATAAGAAACAAAATGATGTGGCAACAAACCAACAAAGTACGTCATTTAATCAAAACAATACAACAAAATGAATTCCAATCGCTAGGATTAGACACCTCAGACATTATGTATAGATGTAATAGCATAGCATGTCACATACATAACCATAACCAGCACTGTTCATAGTGAGGACAGTCGAATTGGTAATTCAATTACCTAGCACACGAATGTTTCAGGAAAAATTGGCCATGTAAGTGAGCCCTGAATAACGGAAGACATGGAAGGTTTGGTTGATATGAAACTAGCCACCAAGGTCACGAGTCCTTCAGACTATCACTAGACATTCCAAGCCAAAAGCTTAACAAGGATGGCAATGCTTCGGGTGGGAGATATTCTAAGACACACCTAATTTTAAGAGCTTGTCTCACATTGATCACATGCATGTCTTTACAAGGGTAGATAGTGACGTTTAAAGGCCAGATGTATCAATGTTTGGTTGCTTGCCGGTCCCATAGCATTATTTCAAAATTTCGAAGAATCAACAAACTTTGTCTTCTGAATAAAACTGATCCAACACCAACTTTGCAACCATCCTGTGCATACTAATTCCACCTACCATAGACTGCCAAAACTTAGCTTTACATTGAGCTCAAGCACAATTTCCTTTTATCAACAAGCTCAAAGCCACCTTCAAGAGTGATAGCCCAAAAGAGTATGGTTGACTAAAAGTCAAGTTCCAACTCTAACTACTAATGACACAATAATCAACTCAACAAGAAAACAAGATCCTTGTAGGTTGCAGCTAAAGTAAATGTAGGAGATTAAATAAATAAATGCTCTTCCTACAAAGCGATTCACAGCATGCTCTAGATTGTTAGCAATCAAACCAATCCAAAAGTATTAGTTAGGGTGCGCTTAGCACTGTGCTTACAAGGACAATTTAAAGACAGTGCCAAAATACACCCTTAATCTAAATATGACATGGAAAAATCAATGTGTAGAAGTAAGGCTGAGTAAAAAAAAAATCCGACAGCACACGTAGATTGGAACTCGGAGACTAATTAAGTGAAAACCATTACCAACTGTACAAGTTTTTGAATACAAAAAGTCAAAAACTTACCATTTCTGAATAACTTAGGTCATAAAATTCCTCGTCATGGGGATCATCACAGGCTGGCCCACCAGATCCATATAACCATTGACCTTTCTCAATATTCCGACAATTAGGGCACTGCATTGCTCCCCTGCTATTAAAAGCTGAACCGATGCAATCTGGAGATAAAAAATAATCAAGTATTAACACATGACAAGACCATGAACATATAGCAGTGAGCAGTCAATCATGGTCATGAAAGAAGTAACTAGAAAACGGAAAACATTTGAAGGGCATGCTGATGCCAACAAAAACATATCCAGGCATGACACGAGGATGCAAGAGATATTAGATCCTTCAAACAAGTATGCAAGCCTACAAACAAGTATCTGATTGGAAGCTTGCTACTCATACTAACTACTCCCATTCTTCCTGAAGAATAAACAAAATCTGTATTTCATGCTCACATTGGAGCAAAATTAGTTGTATGTGGATAGACAACTACAATCGCTGATTTCTAAAAAAATTAACCTTTCAGGTAAAAGAGTTTATCTTCATTTTGTTTCACCAACATCAGGAATATCATAATCAATTTGTGCAATGTAAGGTTCAGAAAGAGAGAGACAAAAGATTCAACTGAACCCATTTATAAAAGTAAAACTAACCATACATAAACGAATTTTTTTTACAGTTAACCATGTATATATGTCATATAATTAAAAAATCAGACCACATACAAGTAAAAGTGCAATCAGAAAGCAAAAATGTACCTAACCATTGTATAATTAGGAGCCCAAATCAAAGAGAAATTATATGTATATGCACCGATACATGGAAATTTGAGAAGCGGGTAAATGGAATGGTTAAAAAAATCAACCAGATCATTCTTTCAGGAAATACTTCTCAACCGGTAATTGACGCATATTACCTAGCTAGCTACGTCATCACCTTGAAGGATATATTCATTCAAAATCTCATTTAGTTCAAAGCGGCATGAAGGAAATTTTTCATAAAATGCAACGAATGTATAGGTCAAGGGAAGAAGGGGGAATCACAGTGTCTGATTAGGTTTCCTTGATTTTGAGTCATACTAATCCGAAAAATACCTCAATAACCTCTTAACATCAATTCAATAGCATATAAATGAAAATGGACTGATGCAAGCAACACTTCAATACCTCCCAAATTGCAACATGAAGGAGTTACCTACTATCAAAGACATATCAGCAGATCATAGTTCAAGGTACACAAAGTTTAGCCATATATACAAGTAGATATTGCTTCATAATCATAAGACTTTAGAAGAATGCTTAGCTTTTAGAACAATGTAAAAAAAGAAGCACGGGTATTTATATGTTAGTGAACAATTATCTAGACCCAAGCTAGCCCAGAAGTAGCAACAATGACTTGTGTAGTTCTCTTGGCTGAGATCTCAAGGCTACAATTATCATTGATCCCGCCACCAGATACACCATTTTATGTTGAATCATCTTCCAAAATGGGAATATTCAAGGGTTAAGACATCTTATCGATGCTATAGCTAGATCCATACTCCATCGTTCTCAAACAAAGCCTGAAAATCAACAACTCTTTCCTATTCTTTCAAACAATTCATCCGTAATCTCAGGTTTTATAAGGTCTATAGCTGCAAACTGATGGCCGATAAGCATAAATCAATAGTAACAATAACCAGTTCATTATTAAATCGCATTATCCAAAGGAAAATAGAAACAAGGCAGACAACTCCACAAGCAAAAACAAACAAACAACCAAACAAACAAACAACCAAACAAACAAACAAAAAAACCGCAAAGCGTAACAGAATCGGAGCCAAAAGTAGATCCAGACGGAAGCGGCACATACCGAGATGAAATTCATGTCCACATATAAGCTTAACGCAAGATCTTCCATTTTGAAAGATGACCAGGTCAAGACAAATCGAACACGAAACATTGGAAGAGCTCAACGGTTTGGCCCCAGCAGGAGCATCATCGTCGGCGTTGAGATCCGGCTCATCAAACCCCATAGTAGAAACTGAATTCCGATGAGAAAAACAAAGGAGAAAGAAAGCCCTAAATCGAAAGTGCAATTGTATGAAGCGAAACGGATAATTGAAGCATTAAAGGAAGGAAAATCCCAAAATAAGTAATCTATGAGGCTCCTGTGTTGTTGCTTGTGAAATGGGAATTGCTCACAAATAGGATCGCTAGGGCTCGAACGATCGGTCAAAAAAGGGCAAAGCTGTGGGTTGGAGGGGGGGTGGTGGAGGAGAGAGATAACTAAGAGAGCGTTGGGAAGCTTTCTCTCTCCTCGCAGTGTCTTTAGACTGCTGTCTTCAATTAAGATAGCGTAGCTGTCTGCACAAGCCAGATTAACCCCTTTTCGTTTTTTTTTCCCTTTTCTTTCCCGACGACCGTCAATTACTTTTTTTTTTTTTTTTACTACATTGCTTATTTTAAAGTACTACTTTTTAGCCATTATTTACACGACGTTAGAGAATCTAACATATGGGGTGGGCGTGAGACGGGATTGAGGTCATCCAGTCTCGTCCCGACTATGGACGGACTTGAGTATTTTAGATTGAATCTCACCGAGTCATATCTCTGCTGTGACCGGAACGGGATGGGCCCAATCCCGTTTTCACGTTATTTTATTTAATGTTTTTAATCTTTACCCTTTATCCACAAAATATGCGTATATACCGTACTTAAAATGCAAAAAACATTAAATGTTCCAATTATTTATAATAACATATTATAGTTAAATTAAAGTTTCCAAATATATATAATAAAACACATCTAAATGAATTTAGTACATTGTCAAATTTTACGGTTTAACCAACATGGTTTATTTTGTAAAATATATAAACGTAACTATATAATAACTATATAAGTATTGCACTAATCCTAAGGGATTCTACTTATATTTAACATTTTAAATTAAAAACTTTATTATATACGGGACGGGACGGGCCTAGCGGGATGGAGAAGTTAAGGCTCATATCCCGTCCCGTATAGTTTTTGACGGGACGGGTTCGGGACGGGATTTATAATTTTGATTGAAATCCCGCCGGGATCGGAATGGGCCCGGGACGGGACCGAGATTGGCGGGATTTGTGCCCACCCCTACTAGGTTGTATGCCCGTGCTACGCACGGGACATATTTTTATTTTATAGTATGAGTTCTTTTTTCCTACCTTGAACAAATATATGTACTAATATTTTATAATTTTACGGTTGTTATTTATATGATCTTAAAAATTTTTAATTTAAAAGTGATTATAAATTTGTGTTATATAACTATTTATCATCTTATTTTTATACAAATATTATGATAATACAAAAAAGTAAAAAAAAGTCATTTGTTGATGAGTAATGAGTCCACCCCTCTAGACAATTGTAATCCGCTCAACTTTCACTTTTAAAAGTAATGAGAAGATGTAATTCGTCCTTGTACGTACCAAATATGTTATAGACATCTCACTTACGACATAACATTACTTCAATCGCATAATCAGTTCCTTGAACTAATTGGTTATTGGAAGTTGATTGGTGAACCATTTTATGACCGGACGATAATTTAGCCAATTGTGTGAGTTGGAAATGGAAGAGGGTCCTTTTCATGCCTTATATTAATAATATGTACCCATATATGTTGTTTAATAAGACATTTAATTCATAAATTGTTTTTTATGTAAATCTTTTTAAATTTACTGATAATATTTTTCTTCTTCTTAGTTTCAATTGTACACATGTGTGTTGTTACAAAAGTCTTTAATTCGTAAATTGTTACATAATATCATACCATATATTTCTATTAGCATTAAAGAAGGGAATTAAAAGACATCATGAATTAAAAACTGTTACAAAAGATCATTGATATTGATATAGATTGATATTTTTTTTTCTTCTTAGTTTCAATTGTACACATGTGTGCTGTTACAAAAGTCTTTAATTCGTAAATTGTTATAGAATATCATACCATATATTTCTACTAGCATTAAAGAAGAGAATTAAAATACATCATGAATTAAAAACTGTTACAAAAGATCATTGATATTGATATAGATTGATATTGATATTGATATATTTGTTTGAAATTGAGAAATTATTGATGATTATCCTGCAATTCTAATAGTAATTTAGACTCTTCTAGTGAGGCTTCAATTTGTTCAAATATTCTGGAAATTTATAGTAGTGGTTTGGACTTTTTCATTTTCATCACAAAAATTGTAGATATGTGTTGTTACAAAAGTCTTTGATTCATAAACTATTACAGAAGATCATACTATATATATCTATTAGCATTAAAGAAGATAATTAAAAGACTTTATGAATTGAAACTGTTACAAAAGATCATTGATATTGATATATTGAATCATGACCCAATGCGACCCAAATTCGGGATCAAAAGATAGGGAAATAACCATGACTCAATGCTTCGTGCATTACATTTCTCCTCACAGACTACTACTGCTGCCCTTTCTCTCTTACATAGTGGAATCCACGTGGCTTCTGTGTCCGTTACGCCTCCTGTATAACAAAAATAATTCAACTTTAGGAACATGGTATTTTGCAATGTCACTTAGTTTGCATTTTTTACAATAGAACTTTGATGTGAGGTTTTTAAGTTTAGTTTTGTTACCTTGTCTTGTGTCATAAGGTTGTTAAATGCTTCCTTGAACACAATATTTTTTGTATAGTTGCGATATTCTTCTTTCTCCTGCGGTAGGAAAATTTTCAGCCCTTTCGGATCTGTGACCATAGATATGGCAACATATAGTTGTCCATGGCTGAATACGGGTTTTGGTAGATAAATGCCCACATACTTGAGCGACTGCCCTTGGGGCTCTTATTGTCATTGCATAGCAAGGTTTTATAGGGAATTGTCTTCTCTTCATTATAAAAGGCCATTCATATGTAGTTGATGTCATTGTTATCCTTGGAATCAATACTTTTTTTTCCCTATATTGCTCCCAGTTATTATTGATGCTTCAATAATCCATTCCCCTAAATAAGATACAATCAACCTTGTTCCATTACATAATCCTTGACTTGGATTCACATTTCTGAGAAGCATGACGGGTAATCCTTCCTTCAAATGTGAGGTGGTATTCCTGAACATTTTATGTAAAGTAAATTATAAATGTAATAAGTTATGATATTTTAATCATACTAAATAGGTGAATATCTTTACCTGAAAATTTTAGAGAATTTAGAAATTCAATTGGATACATGTGCTCTTGTTCAGATGAAGCCTTACAAATCTCATCTGAACTCCGGTACGTCTTGATGGGACCTTATAACATTTTGAACAAGTGTTCGTTTATTGCATCAGCATCTTCATTTAGGGGTGTGAGAATTGCTCTTTCTCGAAGATAATTCACGTCATTCTGTTTTGGTATAATGTCGTAGAATATTTCCTCCACTATTTGGTCAATTAGAGAATGCCTCCCCACCACTATGAATTGTTTTGGAATTTCAATCCAATTAGCTTGATCTTCCCCATGCTTAGATTTGCAGCGACATTTCCATCTCCGATACTTAGGACCCATTCATTGAATTTCTTTTTTCCTGCATCAATTTGTCCATTTTTGCTTACTTCATTCACTCTCATATTTCTAGACAAAGTCAATACTTGACAATGTTTTCACAATGGAGAATTGTTGATGCATGCTTGAACGATATCTTGTCTCCTTCCTTTGGGTATCACCGGTAAAATCTGTCGAAAGTCGCCTCCTAGTAAAACTGCAATACCACCAAAGCATTTGCTTATATTTTCCTCTTGCTTGAATCCACGTATGTCTTTTAGAGTTCTATCTAGTGCTTCAAATGCAAATCTTTGTGTCATCAGTGCTTCATCCCAAATTATCAATTTCACCTTTTGCATCAACTCGCCCAAATGCGTGTTTTGTTTAATGCCACATGTGGTGTTGCCCATCAATTCTAACGGAATTACGAACCTGATATGCGCCGTTCTACCTCCCGGTAAAAGAAGGGAACCAATGCCTGCAAAATTATGAAAATATTGCTTATATAACCAAAAAATGTGAACATAGTGTTTAAAATGTTTATTAAAATTTACCTGAAGATGCAACTGCTAAAGATATGCCTTTCTCTTATCTTCTTCTTGCTAGTATAGCTTGGTATAAAAACGTCTTTCCTGTACCTCCAACACCATAAACAAAGAAGAACTCATTTTCTTGGCGTTCAATAGAAGAAATAACTCTTTCATAGATGAGTAGTTGGTCTGAATTCAGGGATGTGTAAAGCATTTGATGCTCAACAACTAACTCCTTCTTGTATTAAACGATTGTCCATACTTGTCAAGAGTGATGCCGCAAATATGGATAATCTGCTATTGATTTTCCATTTTTGTTCAAAATTTCTTGAATTTGCATTCGACAATAATTCTGAATCTGGTTTTCTGTGAGTTGTAAATTTGGGAATCTGAATTGCTTTTCCTTCCGGTAGAGGATATCTTCTGAGATGGCTTTCCAACTTTTTTCCCATAACTGCTTTGGGTCGATGACTTCACAAAATAAAAGGATTGTAACAAATAGTTCACGTAGTTGTATCGGTGAGGTCCATAATTTCGCTTCATCAATTGATGATATCCATTCTTTGTCATCGTTGACCAATCCTAGTACGTAGCAAGTTTCTCTAAAAGTGTTGTAAACCTTGTTGTTCACCGTTCGAATTTCTTTAAACGACCTTGGGCCTTTGACTATATTTAACAACATCCGCAAATAATATCGCTCTCCTGATATAGGGTGAGAATAAATTATTCTTCCAATGCTTTTTCCCTGCTTTCTTGGTTTCCATACTTTGTCTGGCACATTCCAGGCGTACTTTTTTGGGATTTCAGAATACGTGAGTTTCCTTGCTTCAGCATCATTGGTATTCAAATTGAACCATTCAGTGACCATTGTTTCCTTTACACCTTGTCTGCGCAATAATGCGGGTAGATTTTGTGAATCTCGAAGGGTTACACTGTTCTGATTCGGCAGATGAAAGGCCAACCGCATTACTGACGGTGAAGAGTGGTGAATGTCAAAGGCAAAGATACGCTAACTTGCTTCACATGATGCTTGATAACGACAATCTAAGTAGTGCTTTATTTCATTAACTTCTAATATCTTTTGTGCAATAGAATTATCTGATGCAAGCACATTTTCTTGTATCATTATAGTTACTCTATCCGGGCCTTTATGTAAATACTTGAATAGGTACTTAATTGCCTTGGATCTATTGCACCACTCCACGTTGATATGTGCCTGATACTTTAACAATAGATAACGATTATAAGGGACAACAGATCTGTTATCAAGCTTGACTCTACCTTTTATGACGGTGACAGCATTATTCATGCGTCTGTAAACTGAGAACCCATCTTCATCGACCGTAGTTTCTGCATAAAAGCATTTTGGAAAATGTTTATTGCATTCTTTATCAATCATGCATGGAGCATTTTTGTTGGCATCCCCACATGGTCCATGTATCATGAACTCTGTGACAACTTGATAACCCATTGGATCTTCTTCTTTGGACAGAATTTCGGTAGAAATTATTCGTCAATGTCAGCTCCATTCTTACACTTGCATTCCTTTTCAATCCAGAGTAGAATGTGTGCATGAGGCAAGCCTCTTTTTTGGAATTCAACTGTATACACCGCTACAAATTTTTTACCAAAAAAAACTTCTTTTAGGAAAGTTTCTAATATAGAAACATATAATAATCATGGTTTGGAACTTACAGGCTTTGTGTCTTCCAAAGATGTTTTTTTTGAATATCTTTCATGAGGAAAGATAACTTAAGTTTGAAAACCCTTGACATAACATCTGGCCTGTTTGTTACTTCTTGTCCTTATACTTCTGATAACATTTCTTCAATTTCGGGCCACTTGGAATTTACTGTAAAAGTGATAAAAAGTGATGGATTTCCCAACTTTCGACATATAACCATTGCATCTTGGTAGTTTTACACCATATATCTTGGACTTCCCGTGAAAGAAGTCGGAAGTACAACTCTTTTCCAAATTGCAATTGCTTTTGTATCTCCTATAGTGACTGCATCACAAACATTCTGATATAAATCAGCACGTAAGTTGTCTTGGTTATGGTGAACCCACCTCAATCGTTCCTCCCCTATTGTAGTATAAGCATCCACTAAATATTGTTGGTACAATTTGCCACCTCGTATTAGTGGTGTTCCCTCATTTGATCTTTGTTGGATTCTATAGCTATAGTACTCTTTCATTGTCACAAAGGACCTTTTTGTTTGTCGTTTTCCTTCATTAATATAATACGGGATCTTTTCATTATAACCATCTTTGCCGTAAGGGAAAAGGAGCGGATACTGCAATGCCATGTAAAGGGGATGTAGCTCTGTTATTCGTTGCAAGCCACATGTTTTGCTTTGTATGACAATGTCCCTTCCATTAGTGCTATGTCTAAAATCTCCAAACACCAAAGCTGCAATCTCCGATACTTGTGGAATATTATATTGTCTCGTACATGGTTTTCTTTCTCCTATGAGCCTCAATTTGAACTCAAAAGAATTGTTCTCGTTGTAACACCCCAAATCCGTAGAACTCGAGGTGCTACTGGGCTAGGATCTCACAATGGATCCTGACCCTAGCCTGACAACAAATTCACTGAATCTTAACACAAGGCACAAATAGATTAAATACAAAACATGAAACTGATATATATATAAATATCAAAAGGTGATACAGAAGTACCGCTGAGTACAAATAAAACCACACTGTACAACAAAAAGATCCCATATCCCCGATAACGCCCCAATGTACGGAGCCCTCAGCGGATCACCCACTCTAGATCACTCTGCAGCTCTCCTATCCTGCAAAGGATGTACAACACGGCATAAAACCGTTAGCTAACCATACACATATATAAGAGATGCGGGCGCGGTGACAAAGGCCGCAGGCAACGCAGGCACGGCGCGGGCGCTACGGCACGGCTTCCGCAGGGGCGGCGGCTTCCAGGCGCGGGGGCGGCGTCTGTGCAGAACGTGAACCCGCGGTTCCTCTTCGGCTCTTCACGTGATCAAATCACATCTTCTCTCAACCAAAATCATACACATACATATACATACACATTCCAACATCAAACTATATCCAATCATCTAATCCTAAGCTAAGGAAGGAAGAACAAGAAAGGAAGGAGAAGCAAGAAGCTCACCTCTACTGTTGTGATCACCCAAGGAAAGAACAAACACACTCTCAGCTGGCATCACAAGCTCAGCAAACATACACCAAAGCAACCTCATCAAAGCCACACCACAACTCTCTTGCAAACTTCAAGAGAACTCACACACAAGATCAAGGAGAAGAAAGGGTAAGCAAGGAGGACGTAGGAAGGCTGAGAATGAAGTGATGAAGAAGCCCTTGATCAACTAAGGAAAAGAATAAGAGGAGGAAAGAGTAAAACACGGGTCAAAGAGTCAACAAAACCGGCTGCAACCGTCGGAAACCGCAGGGGCGGAAACCCGCAGGGGCGGCTAGGCCAAATATCGGCCAAAGTCAAATCTCGGTCCGAAAGACTAAGGTTCTTACACCTCAACTCCCTAAAAACAAGTTTCGTCCCGAAACTTGTATAATCCTCAAACCACTCGGACTCACAAGCCGAGGTACAACTCTCTCTATAACCTCAAGCACGGGCATGGAGGAACTCGTCATCTCCAGCCATACGATCATTATACTATCCAGGGCATAGAGGAAAACCATCTCTAGCTAACGAGCATCACAATAGCATGGAGGAAAGAACCATCTCCAACTATAAACAGTAATCATACTAGCACAACAAGATCTAATAAGATCATATATCACATCAAAGCTAGTATGAAAATAATCACATCATAGCATATAAGCATATAAGCACATAATACTCACCAAGGTAGTACTAAGATCTACTCGGCGACCCTACTAGTGCATCTAACTCAGCATAAAACTCTGGATAGTTCCTCTGGATACTATCCTCAGTCTCCCATGTAGCCTCATCAGGTCCTCGTCTCGACCATTGTATCCTCAACATAGGTATGTCCTTCGAACGCAAGCGTCTCATACCTCGTTCTAGGACTGCAATCGGATGCTCAACAAAAGTGTGGTCCGGCTCAACCACCAAATCATCATAACTCACGATGTGTCTCGGATCTGGTATATACTCCCTCAGTTGAGACACGTGAAACACAGGGTGAACACCCTCTAGTCTCGGAGGCAAGGCTAATCTGTAAGCTGCGCTCCCAACCCGATCCAAAATCTCGAACGGTCCGACATATCGGGGGCTCAACTTCCCATTAATGCTAAATCGCCTAACACCTCGTGTCGGGGACACTCTCAGCCACACATGGGCTCCAACTCTGAACTCTAGAGGTCTACGCCTCCTATCAGCATACGACTTCTGACGGCTCTAGGCAGTCAGCATCCGCTCTCGAATCAGTGCTACTCGAGCTACATCATCCTGAATCTGATCAGGTGTTAAACCACTAACACTGCTTTGCTCATCCCAGCATAACGGTGTACGACATCTCTGCCCATACAGTGCCTCATATGGGGCCATCCCAATCGATGCATGCCAGCTGTTGTTGTATGAGAACTCAACAAGTGGGAGATGATCCGTCCACACTTGTCCCCAATCCAACACACAAGCTCACAGCATATCCTCCAGTGTTTGAATGGTCCTCTCTGACTGACCATCTGTATGAGGATGAAACGCAGTCGTGAAGTGCAACCTCGTCCCCAGGGCAGTCTGAATCTGCTGCCAAAATCTCGAGGTAAATCGCCCATCTCTGTCTGAGACGATCGTCCTCGGTACCCCATGGAGTCTCACTATCTGCCTAGTGTACTCCTCAGCTAATCTGCTCACCGGCCACGTCTCTCTAATAGGAATGAAACCTGCCGTCTTCGTCAGTTTGTCACTATGACCTAGATGGCATCAAAACTCCGGCTCAGCCTCAGTCCAGTCACAAAATCCATGGTGACGTCCTCCCACTTCCTTTGTGGAACAGGAAGTGGATGGAGCTCACCCCCAGGTCTGCTATGCTCTATCTTGACCTGCTGGTAGGTCGCACACTGTGCCACAAATCTATCCACATCGGGCTTCAAGTCCTGATAGATCTTACTCGTACCTGGATGTACAGAGTAAGGTGTACAGTGAGCCTCCTGTAAAATCCTCTGTCTCAGCTCTGTATCAGCAGGTACATAGACGCGACCGCGGCGTCTCAAAACCCCATCTGCTCCTAACAAGAACTGTGGTGCCTCATCCCGAGACATCCTATCTCGTATCCTCATCAGTGTCGGGCAGGTCCCCTGCTTCTGTTGGATTTCACCCAACAGATCAGGAAGAGTCTATAAAGTACGCAGCTGGACATCCTCATCAAAAAACTGGATGTCCAACTCTAACCAGATCAAGTCTCTCTATAACTGCTGGTGAACTGTCAACCTCGCAATCGTCTGCTCTCGAGGCGTCTTCCTGCTCAGGGCGTCGGTGATAACGTTCGCCTTCCCCGGATGATACAAAATCTCCAGATCAAAATCCTTAATCAGCTCAAGCCACCTACGCTGGCGGTTATTCAATTCCCGCTGCGTGAAAATGTACTTCAGACTCTAATGGTCTTGAAGATCTGACATGTAACACCATACAGGTAATGTCTCCAAATCTTCAGTGCATGAACTACCGCTGCCAACTCCAGATCATGAGTCGGGTAGTTCTCCTCATACGTCTTCAGTTGTCTAAACGCATATGCAATCACTATATCTCGCTGCATCAACACACATCCCAAGCCTAGCTTGGATGCATCACTGTATACCACAAAATCCTCTGTACCCTTTGGTTGTGCCAAAATAGGAGCAGAAGTCAGACGTCTCTTCAGCTCTTCAAAACTCTTCACACACTGATCAGACCACACAAATCTTGTAGTCTTCCTCAGCAAACTCGTCAGTGGACGGGCAATCACAGAAAATCCCTCCACAAAGCGTCTGTAATAACTGGCTAGGCCAAGGAAGCTACATACTTCCTTGACGTTCGTCGGTGTAGTCCATGCAGCTACTGCCTCTATCTTCGCCGGATCAACCTTGATCCCCTCGGCGGATACAATGTGACCCAGGAATGCTACCTCTGGCATCCAGAACTCGCACTTAGAGAACTTAACATAAAGTTCTCTATCCCGTAAAACCTGCAACACAGTCCTCAGCTTTCCTGCATGCTCCTCTCTGCTACGAGAGTATATCAAAATATCATCTATGAAGACCACCACAAACTGATCCAGGAAGTCGATGAAGATATTGTTCATCAACTCCATAAAAACTGTTGGGGCATTCGTAAGTCCAAATGGCATCACTACAAACTCGTAGTGTCCATACCTGGTCCTGAATGTTGTCCTGTGCACATCCTGCTCTCTCACCCTCAGCTGGTGATACCCGGAACGCAGATCAATCTTGGAGAACACTGTCGCTCCCTGAAGCTGATCTAACAAGTCATCAATACGCGGCAATGGATACTTGTTCTTGATGGTCACCTTGTTCAGCTCTCTGTAATCAATACACAGTCTCAACGATCCGTCCTTCTTCCGTACGAAGAGGATAGGTGCTCCCCATGGGGACACGCTAGGGCGAATGAAGCCCTTCTCAGCCAGTTCCTCCAGTTGCTTCTTCAGCTCCAGCATCTCGATAGGCGCCATCCGGTATGGGGCCTTCGAGATCGGTCTCGTACGAGGCTCTAACTCAATGCCAAAATCCACACTCCTCTGAGGCGGAAAACTGGACGGCTCAGCAAATACATATGTAAACTCGCAAACCACATGGATATCCTCTAATGCTGGACTCTCCCCCTCCTTCATGGCGTAACACCAGAAGGCATCACAACCCTGTGCAATCAATCTAGCTGCCCGTACCGCACTGATAATCGTGCCTGTCTTTCCAAGGTCCCAACCTCAAAAAACCTCTATCTGACCTAACTCGGTAGAGAGGGTAACCGTCCTCCTACCTACATCTAAGACTGCAGAATGTTTATCCATCCAATTCATACCTAGAATGACTTCCTCATGATCTAACGGCATGACAAAGAAGTCAACTAGTAACACACGGGTCCCTTCAGAAATGGGACAACCATGAATCTCACGGGTGCCTCTGACCCTACCCCCATCGGGTAACCCTATAATAAAAGGCATCCCCTCAACCGTATCTAGACTCAGACGCTCTACACATGCATCAGAAATAAAAGAATGTGTAGCACCAGTATCAAATAAGACTCTAACAGGTAAACCATGAATCAGAATGGTACCTGTAGCAGTCGGTGTAACTAGCTCCTCTGCACTCCTTAACTCAAAAACTCGGCCCTGTGGGCCTCGGGTGTCAGTGGTGCTCCCACCACGACCTCTGCCTCTACTGGGCCCAGGAGCAGATCCCTGAGTCGTAGGGCGATTTGGGACTCTCTACTGTCCCTGCATCTGCTGCTGCTAAGTTGGCTTCTGTCCACCTCCCGCTGCACTAGCAGGAGAAGAACCCTGCTGTGACGAAGCTTCACCCCGTCTACAGAAAATATGTCGGTGACCTAGTTTGCCACAGATGTAACAAGTCACTGTCTGCCTCGTGCACTCTCGTCGCATATGTCCATAACCACCACAGTTGTAACACTGTGGTCCCTTATCTGTAGCTGGTGCAGATGGGTGATGACTCTGGAGGTTATGACCTCGCCCTAAATCAGTAACTCCACCAGTATCCTATTGAGATGAAGCTCCACCCTATCTACAGAAAATATCTATGTGACCTCGCCTGCCACAAGTAGAACACGTTACTAACGGCTTCGTACACGCTGGTCGTAGATGTCCAGGATCAGCACAGCTAAAACACCGTCGACCCGTAGCTGCAACCAGTGCCGCTGCGGGGTAACTTGGACGTCTCCGATTTAGTTCAGAATCAACAACTCTACCAGCACCACTGGTCTTCCCAATTCGATGCCTCTTCCCAGGCCTTCTATGCTCCTCTGAAACTCGAGGAATCTCAACAACATGTGCCGGTACAACTGGCACGTGAGTAACTCCATGAGATCTCCTAGATGATCCCTCCTGTACTGGCAGATCCGGGGTAGGTCTACCTGCTCTGGCAGCCTCTTGTACTCGCCTAATATACTCACGGAACGATGGTCCCTCCATGGAGACACGATCTGAGTCATCTAACTGGACTCGCTGTGGACCCTGTCTCCCAGCTATGCCGTTCCCCGTCTCAGGAACAACACTCTCAGCAGCAATCTCATGAACCTCCTCCGCTGCAGATGGATCAACAACGAGAATCTGACTCCGTCCTACCTCTACTGGAGGAAGAGGGGATATATCCCTACCTCGTCCATCTGCAGATACAACTCTAGTCTGAGCCATTTGCAGAGCATAAACCTAACTTAGAAGGCTATATATATACCATATGTATAGATATATATCAAATCAATCATAACAGAATATCTATATATATCTATACTGTCGAGATCTTCAGAGGGGCGATGACTCACGTACACGATATCCCAAAACATTTGTACTCATTTCAAAACCAAAACCTTTTGAAAAGTCAGACCCCTTTCGGGTTCTGTTTATTTATCTATTCGAACTTTATTGCAGATTACAAGTGCCATTGTTGTCAACCTGGGCTCTGATACCAACTTTGTAACACCCCAAATCCGTAGGACTCGAGGTGCTACTGGACTAGGATCTCACAATGGATCCTGACCCTAGCCTGACAACAAATTCACTAAATCTTAACACAAGACACAAATAGATTAAATACAAAACATGAAACTGATATATATAAATATCAAAAGGTGATACAGAAGTACCACTGAGTACAAATAAAACCACACTGTACAACAAAAAGATCCCATATCCCCGATAACGCCCTAGTGTACGGAGCCCTCAGCGGATCACCCACTCTGGATCACTCTGCAGCTCTCCTATCCTGCAAAGGATCTACAACACGGCATAAAACCGTTAGCTAACCATACACATATATAAGAGATGCAGAGCACATACACACATCAAAGAATACTAAACACGTCAACATGCTATCACACATTTACCCGGTTCATTATCTTTATAAAGACCAACAATCAACTCGTATATATATATATATATATATATATATATATATATATATATATATATATATATATATATATATATATATATATATCCATATAAACATATGTGACAAGAGGAATATATAATCCTCGCCTTTGGGTCCAATAGCCAGCTGGAATGGTGCCTGGAACACCTCCCCGTGTACCCTAAGGGAATGGGGAGTGCCCGAACCGTTTACCAGGTCTGGCCTGCCTACAGAGAACCTCCCAGACTCCCGGCGGGATGAAAGGGCAAGTTATCACGGCCCTACAATGGGCAAGCAATATACCATAGCTCGGTAATAAACCATAACACATGCTATCAAACATATACCACACACCACTCATGCACACATTCAATATAGGGATGGCAACTAAGTAAGTCCTACGGACTTACCTCAACCTCGTAGTCGTCTCAACTCGATCAACCCTCAAACCCGGTCCACTCAATCTGGAGGATAACACTGCCTCGCAACAAGGCATAACGAAACATACTCATCAACCATCTATCCTCAACATATACCTAGCATGGCTACTACCGCTCATACTAGGAAAGGAAAGGATCTACCTAACTCTAGGTAGACCCGGGACAAGACGCACCTGCGTGACACAAGAGACGCAGGGGTGGAGCAAGGTAACCCGCAGGCGCGGCAGGGCTCAGCCGCGGGCGTGGTGAAAAAGGCCGCGGGCGCTGCGGCACAGCTTCCGCAGGGGCAGCGGCTTCCAGGCGCGGGGGCGGCGTCTGTGCAGAACGTGAACCCGCGGTTCCTCTTCGGCTCTTCACGTGATCAAATCACGTCTTCTCTCAACCAAAATCATACACATACATATACATACACATTCCAACATCAAACTATATCCAATCATCTAATCCTAAGCTAAGGAAGGAAGAACAAGAAAGGAAGGAGAAGCAAGAAGCTCACCTCTACTGTTGTGATCACCCATGGAAAGAACAAACACACTCTCAGCTAGCATCACAAGCTCAGCAAACATACACCAAAGCAACCTCATCAAAGCCACGCCACAACTCTCTTGCAAACTTCAAGAGAACTCACACACAAGATCAAGGAGAAGAAAGGGTAAGCAAGGAGGACATAGGAAGGCTGGGAATGAAGTGATGAAGAAGCCCTTGATCAGCTAAGGAAAAGAATAAGAGGAGGAAAGAGTAAAGCACGGGTCAAAGAGTCAACAAAACCGGCTGCAGCCGTCGGAAACCGCAGGGGCGGTTCCCTGAGCCGCAGGGGCGGAAACCCGCAGGGGCGGCACCCAAGCCCGCGGGGGCGGCTAGGCCAAATCTCGGCCAAAGCCAAACTCGGCTAAAGTCAAATCTCGGTCCGAAAGACTAAGACTCTTACACTCGTTGCACCAATCACATGCCATTCTAAATGCTTTTGCAACACAATTATGTCTATATAACATATCCACCAAAGCTTTCACTATTGATTCATCTAATTCTTCTCCATCTTTAAGAAGATATGACATTATGTTCTGTACTTAATTTCCCGTATCATAGAAGTACAATTGAGCATATTACGGTTTTGATCCTTCCATAGGTAGAAGTGATCCAAATCTATGGTAGTTTTGGCTTGAAATCTTGAAAGTATAAGGTCCCGGTTTCTAATTAACTGCATGGTCGACCCGTCCTCTAATTGATGTGAAACAAAACATGCTATTGTAAATTCTGATCTTTTGTCTAAACTTTGTTGCATTAACATCATTAGTGGACTCAAGTAATCCTTTTAAAGGTGAAGGGGCCTCTTTGAGTTTTTCCAGTCGAACTTTTCCTTGTTGACAACATATAGAGAATGTCGGGTTATCACCATGTTTGGGTTTTCCATTTGGTTCCTTGATAACATGATTTATCGACTTGTTGCATTCATGCATTTAGTTAGATTTCACCTTTCCGCATTCATGTTTTGGCCTTAGTTTGTGCCATTTATGCTTGTTTAGTGTTACTTTGCAAGAATAGATGTCTACACACACTATTTGTGGCTTTGTAGGTGATTCGACACATTTTGGAGCTAAAACGACGTATTTGAGGATCAAGCCTCGAAGTGGACGCATTGGAGCGAGCGTACGTGCACGGGAAAGGGCTAGAAATCGAGCTAAAGACACGAAGGGATGGCATCTCGGCCTTGATCTCGGTCTGACCAGACCGAGATTGGCCTGATCTCGGCCGAGATCCCTTGATCTCGGGCTAAGATGGCCTGATCTCGGCCGAGATCCATTGATCTTGGGCCGAGATGCATAATTTCGGTCGAGTTGGAAACTTTCTGTTGTGAAATCTCGATCCCGATCTCGGCCGAGATTTTTGACCGAGATTTTTTTGACCGAGATTTTTGTTCGAGATTTTTGCCCGAGATTTTCTGTTCGGCGATTTTATTTTATTTTTGGATCAGTTTTGGCCCAGCCCGTCCTTTGGAAGGTTTTTGGCTATAAAAGGGAAGCTCTAGGTTATTTCTAAGGGTCCGAATTAGTCCGTTTCTTTTAGGGTTAGGTTACCCCATAGGGGGAGCCGTCTCCCTTCCTTTCCCTTCTTCTTCTCCATTGTTCTTCATAGGTTAGCTTCAAGATTCATACTTTTATATTCAGTTTTGTTGAGAAGACCTTGTTGGATTCAAGAATTGTCAAGATTGCAAGTTTACATTTATTGAAGCTAAGTTCTTTTATTTCCTTTTGCTATTTATTTATTTGTCTTTCTTTGATATGATTGTTATTGGCTAGAACCTTGTGGTTCCAAGGTTGGCAGGGATTTGTTTATGCCTTTGATTATGATGGAATGTTGTGCTTTATGTTTTGGCTTTGACTTGCTAGAAATCCTATTGGTTGGCTTGGACTTGAATCTAGTTAGAATCCTTCTAGCTAGTAACCTAAGTTGGAATTGAGACTTACCCGGTGATATTCCTTCATAGATACATGAGAGACTGGTCATAGGTAATATAGGTTTATCCTTTATTGGTTGAATGTGCTTAGATTCGTTGCTAAGTAGGGTAATAGTTGAGACTTACCCGGTAATGGTTTACCTTTCCCTTAGTTTGTAGTGTGGTTTGTTTAGAATTTCCTACCTCTCTACCTTGAGACTTATCCGGTAATAGGTAGTTGGTTTGGAACTAGATAGTCTTGAGACTTACCCGGTAATAGACTGTCAGCCTAGAAACGTTCATCCCTGTGGCTTTTCTACCATATATCTTTTTGAGTCTTCCTGAATCTATATGTATAAACAATGATCTTGAACCCTTGGAATCCATTTTCTTTCCTTTAACTTAATTATCTTTGTTTTCCCTTTTTGTTGGTTTTTTTGACTTTCAATCAATAAGTGACAATTGATTGCGAGTCCTTAAAACCTTTTCAAAACCTTTTTGATTTCTTTCCTTTATCTTTTCCAACCCCCTTATTATTTTAGATCTATCCTATTTATAATCACTGCTGCAAATTAACCCTCCCAGTCCTTGAGATCGACCCTAGGATACTTACCTTTACTGTGATTGACCCATACACTGTGGGTTCGTTGCTATTTAGAAAATTATTACAGGTTATAAATTTAAAACTATCCCTTCCTTGTTTTACTAACTTGTAGGTCTTTATCATTATTGATAAAGGTTTATAGGGGTGTAAAAACAGCGAACAAGTTTTTGGCGCCGTTGCCGGGGACTGAGAAAGTTTAATTTGCTTGTTTTTGATTATTTATAGTGTAGATCTTTCTTGTTTCTTTTGATCTCGGTTTCCCCTTTGTCTGTTTGTTCCCCAGGTTCAACACAATGAGACCTATAATTTTTGATGAGCTGAAGAAAACCAGAAAGCGAATTGATTATCTAGAGCAGGACCTGAAGTATGAAATGTTTTTGGTACAACAATTTGGAGGAAGTCAGGAAAGCTTGGAGCAGATCCGTTATCTAGAAGACGAACTGAAGTACCAAAGATATATAGAAAAACAATAACAGGGTCTTTGCTGCACAAGTATTATAGAGAGGCTTGACAAGCTTGAAAGTACCTTGACTTGTAGGGAAGAACCCCGAACGTTGAGCCAATTGTGGAGATCAAGGAAGAAATCTGAAAGCATCTCTACTCCCAGGGAAGAAGAGGTTCATCTAAAGGAAGAGTGCATCGAGGATGAAGAGTTGACGAAGGAGGAAGACGGATCAGACAACCCTATCCCGATCTCGACCGAAATCATACCCATCTCGGCCGAGATTCTTGTGCAGAAGGAAAATCTCGGCCTAATCCATACAAATCTCGGCCGAGATTTCCTACATGGCTGCCCGAGATTTTCTAAAATTCGTCCCTGTGGCTTCCATCTTACTCGAGCTGCGTCTAAAAGCTGGAGGGCAGTCCCAAAAGAACCTCCCAAGGTTAGATTGAAGCTTCTCCCTCATCGAGGGAAGTTTTTAAATAAGTATGGGGTAACCCACAAGACTATCCCATACTACCCTCCAATGTTGGGAAGAATGGAGATCTTCCAATAGGACATGAAGCAAGAAGAAAATCTATGGGTCATGTGAAGAGTGGTTGAAAAGACTGGATGAGTAGTCCAAGGTTTTTGATGTGAGCTAACACAACCACGAAGTTGGGTCCGGCTAGAGACCTTAAATCAAGCGCTTCTCGGGAGGCAACCCGAGGTATGAGTTTTTCCCTTTCTTACCTTTGTTTTTGTTTTTGCTTTCTTCTTTTGCGTTTTTGCGCGTTTGGTGTCTTGTCTTTTCTGTTTTTAGGTAATAAATGAAGAAGAGAGGCTTGAAGGAGGTTGCACAACCGCTTGTTTCCACTACCACTTCCATTTAGATGTGTCATATCAATGATTTCTACATTGTGAGTATTCTTTTTCACTTCTAATTATTCTATACATTGGGGACAATGTGAGTTTTATGTATGGGGTGGGATACCCGCAGTCTTTTAGCATGTTTCTTTTCTTGTCACACGTTTCTTTTTAGCATGCATATATAAAAAATAAAATAAATTTTTTTTGTGCTTCTAGGAATGACATGACCCCTATGAGGATATTGTGCTTGTGAATTAGCCTTTGATTATTACTTTTGAGCTCAATTTGATTTATGGAATATTTGGGATTTGAATACTTTGCTTGAATTTTATGTGATTTATGAAAATTGCCTTGTCTAGTTGGATTGAGTTTGGATAGTTGAAGCTTCATGATAAGTTCTTATACATTGCATAGGGATGATTTAGGCAATTCGACTTCATTCTTCTTCTATCTTTATCATGCTTAGCTCCTCAAACTTTGAATCTCTTGTCTCCTATCCGGGAATTAGGAATGTTTAGTTTGAAGGTGTGTGCTGAAATTGTTGTTGATGTGAATTGTTTGAAGAAGTTTGAAGGATGTGAAATGTGATGTCATGAAGAAAAGAAAAGCTTATAAGGGATTGTTGGCTATGAAAGATGAGTAACTCGGTACCATTCACATAGCCGGATGTTTGTGCCTTGCCAAAGTCTGATTAGTTTTAAAAACATTCCCTTAGAGTTGATTTGGTATGTGCATTTTGGTGTGAGGTACGTGAAGGAAACTGAACACCAAGGTTTCGGCTACTGTGCACCACTGCCTTTCACTCAAGAAAAAAAAGAAAAAGAATAAAATCTGTAGATTATGCAAGGGTGGTGAATGTTGAGTTAAAAAGATGAAGTGTGTTTGTTTCTTCTTCCCGGATTAGCACCACATGACCTAAATAACATCCTACCCTTATCACATTTCTTGGCCTATATTTGCTACGTCCTTTTGATCTATGTTTACATGTGTTTTGAATTGGCAGGCTTAGACTTGACTTTCTCATGAATATGAGATATTAGTAATTTTGATGATGAATATGAAATTCTTGTAAGGTATGATTATCCTTTTTATGCCTATTTCATTTGATCTTAATTGAAATATATCTTTGGCTATGAAATTGCACTATTGAGGGTGATCATAATAGAAGCACTGCACGTTTTGTTTTTGTTTTGCATAGATAATTCATGTTATCTTATCTTAGATTTACTTTTTGCTTGAGGACAAGCAAAGATAAGTATGGGGTATTTTGATAACATGATTTATCGACCTGTTGCATTTAGTTAGATTTCACCTTTCCGCATTCATGTTTTGGCCTTAGTTTGTGCCATTTATGCTTGTTTAGTGTTACTTTGCAAGAATAGATGTCTACACACACTATTTGTGGCTTTGTAGGTGATTCGACACATTTTGGAGCTAAAACGACGTATTTGAGGATCAAGCCTCGAAGTGGACGCATTGGAGCGAGCATACATGCACGGGAAAGGGCTAGGAATCGAGCTAAAGACACGAAGGGATGGCATCTCGGCCTTGATCTCGGTCTTACCAGACCGAGATTGGCCTGATCTCGGGCCGAGATGCATAATTTCGGTCGAGTTGGAAAGTTTCTATTGTGAAATCTCGATCCCGATCTCGACCGAGATTTTCGACCGAGATTTTTTTGACCGAGATTTTTGATTGAGATTTTTGCCCGAGATTTTCTGTTCGGCGATTTTATTTTATTTTAGGATCAGTTTTGGCCCAACCCGTCCTTTAGAAGGTTTTTGGCTATAAAAGGGAAGCTCTAGGTTATTTCTAAGGGTTCAAATTAGTCCGTTTCTTTTAGGGTTAGGTTACCCCATAGGGGGAGCCGCCTCCCTTCCTTTCCCTTCTTCTTCTCCATTGTTCTTCAAAGGTTAGCTTCAAGATTCATACTTTTATATTCAGTTTTGTTGAGAAGACCTTGTTGGATTCAAGAATTGTCAAGATTGCAAGTTTACATTTATTGAAGCTAAGTTCTTTTATTTCCTTTTGTTATTTATTTATTTGTCTTTCTTTGATATGATTTTTATTGGCTAGACCCTTGTGGTTCCAAGGTGGACGGGGATTTGTTTATGCCTTTGATTATGATGGAATGTTGTGCTTTATGTTTTGGCTTTGACTTGCTAGAAATCCTATTGGTTGGCTTGGACTTGAATCTAGTTAGAATCCTTCTAGCTAGTAACCTAAGTTGGAATTGAGACTTACCCGGTGATATTCCTTCATAGATACATGAGAGACTGATCATAGGTAATAAAGGTTTATCCTTTATTGGTTGAATGTGCTTAGATTCCTTGCTAAGTAGGGTAATAGTTGAGACTTACCCGGTAATGGTTTACCTTTCCCTTAGTTTGTAGTGTGGTTTGTTTAGAATTTCCTACCTCTCTACCTTGAGACTTATCCGGTAATAGGTAGTTGGTTTGGAACTAGATAGTCTTGAGACTTACCCGGTAATAGACTATCAGCCTAGAAACGTTCATCCGTCTGGTTTTTCTACCATATATCTTTTTGAGTCTTCCTGAATCTATATGTATAAACAATGATCTTGAACCATTGAAATCCATTTTCTTTCATTTAACTTAATTATCTTTGTTTTCCCTTTTTGTTTGTTTTTTTGACTTTCAATCAATAAGTGACAATTGATTGCGAGTCCTTAAAACCTTTTCAAAACCTTTTTGATTTCTTTCCTTTATCTTTTCCAACCCCCTTATTATTTTAGATCTATCCTATTTATAATCACTACTGCAAATTAACTCTCCCAGTCCCTGAGATCGACCCTAGAATACTTACCTTTACTGTAATTGACCCATACACTGTGAGTTCGTTGCTATTTAGGAAATTATTACAGGTTGTAAATTTAAAACTAACCCTTCCTTATTTTACTAACTTATAGCTCTTTATCATAATTGATAAATATTTATAAGGGTATAAAAACAACATACATTCCTCGTTCCAAACACTTGCATTGCAAAACTGACACTTAGTAGGCAATTCCAACTTGTGGTATGAAACACGTGTACCTATTTTTCAAAACCATGTTTTTAGTTATTGTTATCTCTTTCTAAATTAGTGGTAATTTGGAAATTAGGCACTTACTTATTGAGGTCGCAGCTGAACCGGCAATTGGCTTTGTTGAGGAATTGAAACCACCTCCATGACCTGTCATAATTCATTTTAATTTTGTTGGTCAGATTTGTAATTCATTTATAATATATTTTTTTAAGTATAAAATACATGTTTATTGATTTAATCTGAATTTATTCTAATAATACTTACACGTATTTGGAAACTTGTTATAATTAGAGAGAAATGATATGGATACTACCTACTTGTTGTAATTAGCATCATGCCACAATAGAAAGATAAGAATGAAAGTGTGTATATATAAGTTACTTGTTTTTTCTTTGTTGGCTAGTCAAAATAGAAAGATACGAATGAAAGTGTGTATATATAAGTTTCTTGTTTTCCTTTTGTTGGCTAGATTTATAGGAGTTTGAATTCCGTAGTTGTAGTTACAGATTCTAAATTTCAATTTCTATGGGGTGTAGATCCTAATGACTACTCAATTAATTCTTCGAGATTATCTCCTAAAATTAATTTTATATCTTTACTTTATATTTGAAAAATTGAATTTCAATAATCTTTCTTTCCTGTAACATACTTTTATGTAATAAATTGGTTTTAATGTACATTTAGAGTGGTTGACTGTCATGTTCTTACAGTTGACTACACTGTAGGGTGACGATCAAGTTACGTGGCTGGAATCAGCTTTGCAGTAACTGTGCTTGAGAAGGCCTCACATGAGGCACTTTCAAAAGATTTTATAGTTTTTAATCTGAAGGTTAGTTTGTTGTTTGAATAATTGAATATATAATCTCTGTAACACCTCAAATTCGCGGGACTCGGGATGCTACGGGCGAGACCTTACAATGGGTCCCGATCCTTAGTCTGACACAACTCCGATAAGAAAAACAAAACCGTACAACATAATCCAACAATACAAAGACATATCCCAAAAACGTCCCCGTCCTATAATGTACGGAGACCCCGGCTGTCCACTCCTTCACCTCACTCGGCGGCGTCCCTAACCTGCAAGACATCTACATGAACGGTTTAAAACCGTTTGCACATATTCGAAGCATTAGAAAAGAGGTGAAGGCACATACACATATACATCACATAACACATACATACTCCAAAACACACAAGTCCGGTTCATTATCTTTTTATTATTAACTCGTATCCCCTTCTAATTTAACTTAGGATTGTGACACGAGAACCACCGTGGTCTCGCCTCGGTCCCTACTTACCGGAAAGGAATGGTACTGATGCATCCGACCGTCTACCCGCCCGGGCTAGTCGCCGAGAACCTCCTAGACTCTCGCAAGAGCTAGGCAGATGATGTCACCGCCCGTTATCATACACTTGGGCCAAAATATAAAGTCGGTGGTCCTATTTACCGGTTTAGTTGTTTATAACATAAACAATAGCACACACACACACCACCAACACACATCGATGCTAATACGCAGAATACGAGCTAAGTAAGTCGGAGACTTACCTCGTCACCACACTCAACTCACAACACTCTCGCTTCCTTAAGGAGGAAGCCCACAACCTGCTCACAAGAAGATATACATATCAACACATGATCACGCTCAAGAAGTCTTAAACTTCACTCTAGTGATCTAAGCAAGATCACTTAACTCTCAAGCTAGGAATGCATCCTAGGGTCCAAGGTACTCACCACACTCTCAGCACATGAAAGCAACTCACAACAGTTTATAACCTCACATGATCTTATTAAACCTCAGCCAAGAAGGAACAAGCTAGCCTAGAAGGTCCATCATGCTCAACATACTCATAATCATCAACTACATCGAGCCTTAAGGGCTCCTAGGTTCACAACCACTAAGTGGCATCTCAAGCTACTCTAGATCCATCCTAGGCATGCTACTAACATAATACAACTACCATAACTAAGGAAGGAACGAAGAGGAAGGGAGAGGAGAAGCCTACTGTTGAAGAAAACGCAGCCGCAGAGTCAAGCTGGCGCCACAGTGAAACACTGTCGCCGCCCCTACGGACCCTGGCGCCGCCCCTGCGCCTTGCTGCCGTCCTGGAGCCGCCCCTGCGGTGGTCTGGAGCCGCCCCTGCGGCTGTGGTGAGCTGCCCCCGCGGTTTCGCTGCAGAAGCTCGTCTTCTTCGTCTTCGACTATGGATCCTTGGCTCCAATGTCCTCCTCTCCTTGTTGGGTCTTCTCCAAACACCAACCACTGATCTTATACTCCTCTCCACGGCCTAATCGAGCTAAGAACACATGCATGCAAGGATTTGAGGAAAAAGCTTCTCAAGAGCTTCATCCATGGCCATGGATGAAAGAGGGAAGAAGAAAGGAAAAACATCAATGAAGGAGAAGGAAGGAAGAGGAAGAAGCTTACCACACTTGATCTGGATTCCCTCTACTGCAGTCCACACATGCAAGAGCTTCCAAGATGGAAGAAGAGCAAAGAGAGATAAGAGAGGAAGAGAGGGAGATGACTAACGTGAAAGAGAAGAGATGATAGAGAGGGAGGGGACAAGAGCTGCCAAAGGGGAGAGGGGATCAAGGGTTCAGCTGACCTCTTGTCACCTCAGCTCGGAACGAGGGGTCGGAAATGACCTCTTGTCACCTCAGCTCGGAACGAAGGGTCGGAAAGCGGAAAAGGGAATAATGCGTAGTCGGCTCGGGATTTAGAAATAAATCCTAGCACTCGGCATCTCGTGCATGCAGGCAACTAAGCCGCTAATGCGGAAGATCTACAAAACACTCTAAGTCCTCAAATAAAAATTCTGGATGTTACAACTAACTCCCCTAAAAACAAGTTTTGTCCCGAAACTTGCTAAACGCAGCACTCTCAGTCAAACACGTCTCGTAACCACGTGGAACTCATAAAACGTCAATATCGGCTCTAATCCAAGTCTACGTATAAAATCACATCAAGACCTCGCAAGGTACACATATACTCATACGAACTCACATAATACGTCATGACATAAACACATAGCACAAACAAGGGAAGATCTCGGGACTAACCCGACGGTCCTATCGATGTCGCTAAATCTGCGTAAAACTCGGGATAGTTCCTCCGGATATTATCCTCCGTCTCCCATGTAGCCTCATCGGCTCCTCGCCTCGACCACTGCACTCTCAACATCGGTATCTTCTTCGATCGAAGGCGCCTCGTACTCCGCTCTAAAACCGCTATAGGATGCTCTGCAAAAGTATGGTCCGGCTCGACCACTAGGTCCTCGTGGCTGATGATGTGCCTCGGGTCGTGTATGTACTCTCTCAGCTGAGAGACATGAAATACCGGATGTATACCCTCCAACCGCGGTGGCAATGCTAACTGGTATGCCACCTCACCGACTCTCTCCAAGATCTCGAATGGACCGACATATCGGGGGCTTAACTTCCCCTTAATGCCGAATCGCTTGACGCCCCGCGTCGGTGATACCCTCAACCACACCTGAGCTCCTACCCTGAACTCGAGAGGTCTACGCCTCTTATCCGCATACGACCTCTAACGGCTCTGCGCGGCCAACATCCTCTCTCGGATCAGAGCAACTCTAGCCACGTCGTCCTGTACCTGATCTGGAGCTACAACGCTAGAACTCCCCGGCTCGTCCTAACATAAGGGAGTACAACATCTCCGTCCATACAATGCTTCATACGGTGCCATCCCAATCGACGCGTGCCAATTGTTATTATACGAAAACTCGACCAACGGGAGATGGTCTGGCCACACCTGACCCCAATCTAGTACACATGCTCGTAACATATCCTCTAAGGTCTGAATAGTCCGCTCAGACTGGCCGTCGGTCTGTGGATGGTATGCGGTGGTGAAATGAAGACTCGAACTTAGGGCGGCGTGTATCGGCTGCCAGAACCTCGAGGTAAAACGCCCGTCCCTGTCCGAGATCATGGTCCTCGGTACTCCATGTAATCTCACAATCTAACGGGTAAACTCCTCGGCTAAACGAATCACCGGCCACGTTTTCCGTACAGGGATGAAACGGGCGGTCTTTGTCAACCGATCTACTACTACCCATATCTCGTCGAAGCTCCTACTCGGTCTCAGACCGGTAACGAAATCCATGGATATGTCCTCCCACATCCACTACGGCACAGGCAGTGGGTAAAACTCTCCTCCGTGTCTCTGGTGGTCGATCTTGACCTGCTGGCAGATCGCGCATTGGGCCATATATCTAGCTACATCGGGCTTGAGCCCGCCCCACCAATAAAATATCCTAATATCCTGGTACATCTTACTCGTGCTTGGGTGCACCGAGTAAGGTGTGGAATGTGCCTCATGCAAAATCCGCTCTCTCAACTCCTGATCCGACGGTACACAAATACGTCCCTGACGTCTCAAAAGCCCGTCTACTCATGTGATAAACTGCGGTGCCTCTCCTCGGGACATCCTGTCCTGGATCCTCATCAAAATGGGACATCCCTCCTGCTTCTGCAAGATCTCTCCGGACAGGTCAGGTAATACCTCTAACTCTGACAAACAACAATCCGTATCCAGGAACCGGATATCCAACTCCAACCCTATCAAATCCCTCTGCAACTGTGGCTGAACCGTAAGCCGAGCTATAGCCTCCTCTCGAGGTGTCCTCCTACTCAAAGCATCGGCGACTACGTTCGCCTTCCCCGGATGGTACAAAATCTCTAAGTCAAAGTCCTTAATCAGCTCCAAGCATCTCCTCTGGCGGTTATTCAACTCCCGCTGAGTGAATATATACTTCATACTCTTATGTATGTGAAGATCTGGCACGTAGCCCCGTATAAGTAATGTTGCCAGATCTTCAGGGCATGAATCACTGCCGCTAGCTCAAGAGCATGAGTAGGGTTATTCTCCTCGTACGACTTCAGCTGCCGAGAAGCGTACGCAATAACTCTACCCCTCTACATCAAAACGCACCCCAAGCCTAGCTTGGAGGCGTCACTATACACTACAAAATCCTCTACACCCTCAGGCTGGGCTAAAATAGGAGCGGAGGTCAACCTCCTCTTCAGCTCCTCGAAGCTGTGCTGACAAGGCTCGGACCAGACGAACCTGGTAGACTTCCTCAGCAAGGAAGTGAGCGGTCGTGCAATCATGGAGAAACCCTCAACAAAACGGCGGTAGTATTCCGCTAAGCCCAAGAAACTGCGCACCTCCTTGACCGTCCTAGGAGGCGGCCATGAGGAAACAAACTCTATCTTCACTGGGTCAACCATGACACCCTTGGCGGAAACTATATGACCCAGGAATGCCACCTCGGACATCCAAAACTCGCACTTATAGAGCTTAGCATAAAGCTCTCTATCCAGGAGGACTCAAAGCACTGTCCTCAGGTGTCCCTCATGTTCCTCCCTACTCCGGGAGTAAACTAAGATGTCGTCTATAAACACTACCACAAACTGGTCTAAGAAGTCGATGAAGATGCCGTTCATCAACTCCATGAAGACGGCGGGTGCATTCGTGAGCCCAAATGGCATCACGACAAACTCATAATGGCCGTATCTCGTCCTGAATGCCGTGTTCGGCATTCCTCCTCTCTCACCTTCAACTGGTGATATCCCGACCTCAAATCAATACGTGAAAACACAGAGGCTCCCTGCAACTGGTCTAGCAAATCATCAATGCGCGACAATGGGTACTTGTTCTTGATGGTGACTTTGTTCAACTCCCGGTAATCAATGCACAACCTCAAAGATCCGTCCTTCTTCTTGACGAAGAGGACCAGTGCACACCAAGGGGAAACGCTCGGGCGTATGAAACCCCTCTCGGCTAACTCCTCGAGCTGCTTCTTTAGCTCCAACATCTCGATCGGCGCCATGCGGTATGGAGCTTTGGAGATCGGTCATGTGCCAGGCTCCAACTCAATAGCAACATCAACGCTCCTCTGCGGTGGTAGCCCGGGTGGCTCCCCGAAAACGTCATCGAACTCGCATGCCACAAGAATCTCTTCCAGCGATGGTCCCGTCTCCTCCTTCATGGCATAACACCAGAAGGCCTCGAATCCCTGCCCGATAAGTCTAGCGGCTCGGACCGCGCTAATGACTGTACCGGCCTTCCCGAGGTCCCAACCTCAGAAAATCACCTCGTGCCCCGCCTCCGTGGTAATCGTCACGGTCCTCCGGCTGATGTCTAAAACGGCTCGATGGCGGTCCATCCAATCCATCCCAAGGATGACTTCTTCATGCACTAAGTGCATGACAAAGAAGTCGGCTAACCAATCTCGGTTTCCCAAACGAATGGGACAACCGCGTACCTCTCGGGTACCACTAACCCTACCTCCATCGGGTAACCCTATAATAAAGGGTCTCCCCTTTACCGTAGCTAAGGACAACCTAGCTACACAATCATCGGATATAAAAGAGTGCGTAGCACTCGTATCAAATAAAACTCGGACCGAAAATCCGTGAATATGAATAGTACCTGGGGCTGCCGGCGTCGGTGGATAAACGGCACTCCTCAACTCAAATACCCTGGCCTGTGTGCCTCTGGTCTCATGGGTACCTCCACTACGGCCTCTACCTCGGCCTTGTCCCTGGGCTGACCCCTGTGTACGGGCCTGAACCTGACCCTGGCCCCTCTGCTGAGAGCCCTGTGACTGATACTGTGGCGGCTTCTGACTGCCTCCTGCTACGCCAACAGATGAGGAACCCTGCTGCGACTGTGACTTGCCCTGACGGCAAAAAGCGGCTCGGTGACCCATCTGACCACAAGTGAAACAAGCCACGGGCGGCTTCCTACATGTATTCCTCATGTGTCCAAACTCTCCACAACCGTAGCACTGACGTCCCCCGTCTGATGCCTGCCTTGACGTCTGAGGACCGGGACGTCCCGGAGTCTGGCTACGTCCCTGACCTGCTACTCCGGCCCCTAAACTAGCTGGTACTGTCCTTTGTCTCTTGTCCGGTCCTCCGGACTGTGTTGCCCTCCTAGACCCAGGGCGGTCTCTCTCATAGGCCGAAGCTTAATCCTGGTACTCCGCCAGTGAGTCACAACGAAATCCCGCAAGGTCAGCACAGTGGACTCCCTCAGTCTCATGGAAAAGAGGTAGACATGCTGGTCCGCTGGAGGTGCGGCGGGTCCCAGCAAGGCTAACTCCGTCAAAAATCGTCTAATCGCCTCAATGACTGGGACGTCCTCGAATCCTGCTTCCACGAAATACTGGACCTTCTCTCTCCTCAGTGACTCCGGGCAAAAGGTCTCCCTAACGAGGCTCAGTAGTTGATCCATCCTGGTCACACCTCCTCTAACTGTCCTCCACCAATACTGGGCCTACTCTCGAAATAAAGTCTGGACTACCTCAACCTGCCTCTCCTCTAGACAACGGATCGCCTCTAAAGCCGACTCCACATGCCCAATCTAGTGCTCGACCTCTAACCCTACTTTCCCGTCGAAGTAGGGTACATGTTGGGTTGAAAGCCTTCAACCATGAATCAGGTCTCGGAGACCTCAACTCGTCTCTCGCCCTAACAACCTCCATAACCAGCTCGGGTGCAACTATTGCTAGTGCAACTATCTCTAGTGCAGCCCTAATCTGAGTCACCCTTTGCGAGACCTCAACTGATCTCGCAGGTGCAGGTGCAGGCACCGGTGGTGTGGGAGGTGGTGCTCCCGTCCTAAACGCCTCCTCAACTCGTCGTACGTAGTCCCTAAACACGGTAGCTCCAACGGACGCTCCCCCGGTCCTAGTAGATGGAGCACTTTGCGCCCCGGACGTCCCAACGTTCCTATCCCCAGTCTCGGGAACGATGCTCTCGGCGACGTCCTCTACGGGGACCTCAACTGCTGGTGCATCCACAACTGGCGGGTCCGCAATGGGGATACGTCCCCGACCCCTACCTCTCGCGCCTGGAGGTCTTCCTACTCGTCCCCATCTCGGGGCGGTAGGAGGAAGAAGGGGTCTACCCCTGGCGGGTCCTACGTAAGCGGTAGCTCTCGTGCGTGCCATCTGATAGCGTATGACGTTTACTTAAGTATAAATACGTAGGTAATACTTACGATCTCGGTATGATAAAACTTTTAAAGGCATAAAGGTAAGCATGATCACAATACATCCAAGACATACAAGCCCAAAGCATCTTAAAGTCACATACATAGCTAGGTACATACAAATCCAAAAACATCCTAAGGCCATATATATATAACTATGTAATAATATACATAAATCAACTCTAGAGATCTAAGTCGCCGAGGTTTGCGGAAGGAGCGGTGGTCCCGTACATTCCATCCCAAATCCGACTCATGCACATGATTTTGAAAACGAAAAGTCAGAACCCGTGTGGGTTCTGTTTATTCCTCATTCGGCCTTTAAAAGATTGCGAGTGCCATTGTTGTCAACCTAGGGCTCTGATACCACTTTTGTTACACCCCAAATCCGCGGGACTCGGGATGCTGCTGGCGAGACCTCACAATGGGTCCCGACCCTTAGCCTGACAACAATTTTACCGGACCTTTCCAACAAGGCAGAAATAAAGGCAAAACTTAAAATCGTTTATAATGTATGCGAGAAACTGAAATGTAAAGATACAAGGTGGAAACTCAGCCGAGTCCTCAAAACGACATAACTCCGATAAGAAAACCAAAACCGTACAACATAATCCAACATACAAAGACATATCCCAAAAACGTCCCCGTCCTATAATGTACGGAGACCCCGGCTATCCACTCCTCCACCTCACTCGGCGGCGTCCCTAACCTGCAAAGCATCTACACGAACGGTTTAAAACCGTTAGCTCATATTCGAAGCATTAGAAAAGAGGTGAAGGCACATACACATATACATCACATAACACATACATACTCCAAAACACACAAGTCCGGTTTATTATCTTTTTATTATTAAGTCGTATCCCGTTCTAATTCAACTTAGGTTTGTGACACGAGAACCACCGTGGTCTCGTCTCAGTTCCTACTTACCGGCAAGGAATGGTACTGATGCATCCGACCGTTTACCCGTCCGGGCTAGTCGCTGAGAAATTCCTAGACTCTCGCAAGAGCTAGGCAGATGATGTCACCGCCCGTTATCATACACTTGGGCCAAAATATAAAGTCGGTGGTCCTATTTACCGGTTTAGTTGTTTATAACATAAACAATAACACACACACACCACCAACACACATCGATGCTAATACGTAGAATACGAGTTAAGTAAGTCCGGAGACTTACCTCGTCACCACACTCAACTCACAACACTCTCGCTTCCTTAGGGAGGAAGCCCACAACCTGCTCACAAGAATATATACATATCAACACATGATCACGCTCAAGAAGTCTTAGACTTCACTCTAGTGATCTAAGCAAGATCACCTAACCCTCAAGCTAGGAATGCATCCTAGGGTCCAAGGTACTCACAACACTCTCAGCACATGAAAGCAACTCACAACAGTTTATAACCTCACATGATCTAAAACCTCATCCAAGAAGGAACAAGCTAGCCTAGAAGGTCCATCATGCTCAACATACTCATAACGATCTACTACATCGAGCCTTAAGGGCTCTTAGGTTCACAACCACTAAGTGGCATCTCAAGCTACTCTAGATCCATCCTAGGTATGCTACTAACATGATACAACTACAAAACTAAGGAAGGAACGAAGGGGAAGTGAGGAGAGGAACCTATTGTCGAAGAAACGCAGCCGCAGAGTCAAGCTGGCGCCCCGATGGAGCAGACGCCGCCCCTGCGGATCGCTGGCGCCGCCCCTGTGGCCCTCTGGCGGAGCAGACACCGCTCCTGCGGTGGCAAAAGCTGTCCCTGCGGCGGTCTGGCGTCCTGGGGCCGCCCCTGCGGTGGTCTGGAGCCGCCCCTGCGGCTGTGGTGAGCCACCCCCGCGGTTTCGCTGGAGAAGCCCTTCTTCTTCGTCTTCGACTATGGATCCTTGGCTCCAATGTCCTCCTCTCCTTGATGGGTCTTCTCCGACTACCAACCATTGATCTTAGACTCCTCTCCACGACCTAATCGAGCTAAGAACACATGAATGCAAGGATTTGAGTAAAAAGCTTCTCAAGAGCTTCATCCATGGCCATGGATGAAGGAGAGGGAAAGAAAGGGATAACCAGCAAAGAAGAGAAGGGAGGGAGAGGAAGAAGCTTACCAAATCAGATCTGAATCTTCCCCACTGCAGTCCACAATCAAAGAACTTCAAGAAAAAAAATGGAAGAAGAGCAAAGAGAGAGAAGAGAGGAAGAGAGGAGAGATTAACGTGAAAGAGAAAGAGAGGAGAGAGAGAGGGAGGGGACAAGAGCTGAAAAAGTGGAGAGGGGATCAAGGGGTCAGCTGACCTCTTGTCACCTCACCTCCGAACGAGGGGTCGGAAATGACCTCTTGTCACCTCACCTCGGAACGAAGGGTTGGAAAGCGGAAAAGGGAAAAACGACGAGTCGGCTCTGGATTTTAGGAATAAATCCCGGTACTCGGCCCTCGTGCCTGCGGGAAGATCTACAAAACGCTCTAAGTCCGGAATAAAAATTCCAGATGTTACAATATTCAATATTCACAATCGTTTCATCTCATCACCTACTTAAACCAAACTAAAAAATATAACGATCGTTAAATCATTAAAAAATTATAATGACCTAACAAATTAACGACCGTAATTTTAACTGCCGACAAAACTTTATTAATCTAGTTAGCAACCGTAATTTTAGTGACCTAACAAATTAACGACCTAATATTATAATGACCTAACAAATTAACCACCTTAATTTTAACGGCTTAACAAATTAACGACCTAAAGCATATTTAACCACCGGAAAAACTTTATTAATCTAGTTAACGACCGTAATTTTAATGACGTAACAAATTAACAATATAAAATTATAATGACCTAACAAATTAACGACCGTAATTTTAACGGTTTAACAAATTAACGACCTAAAACATATTTAACCGCTGGCGAAACTTTATTAATATAGTTAACGGCCGTAATTTAATGACCTAACAAATTAACGACCTAAAGTTATAATGACATAACAAATTAACGACCGTAATTTGAACGACTTAACAAATTAACGACCTAAAACTATAACAAACGAACAAATTAACGACCGTAATATCCCACTAAAATCGACCACGACCTAACAAGTTAACAAGCGTAATTTTAATACCTAACGACTAGTTGATACATAACGACCAGTTGGTTATATTTTAACGATCATCACATATATAATTTAACGTTTGTGATGATAAAACCAACCATTTATATTTTGTTAAAATAAATTTGGAGATTTGTTAGTCAAAAGTAATATACATTCTTTCCAATTTTAACGATATATTATATGCTAGTGAATTAAATATGAACAATCCAATAAAACTCACCTATTTAAGCTTAATATGGTCATTCCATCATGGACGTTCAATATTTGATTTGACGGATGTTAGAAGTTCCTACTCCCTACTCTAAGAAAGGTTTCAACCGGAACCTGACCCTATACATATACATATACATATACCTATAAACATACACATATACCTATACACATACACATATACCTATATACATATACATATACATATACATATACATATACATATATATATATATATATATATATATATATATATATATATATATATATATATATATACATATATTGTAACACCCCAAATCCGCGGGACTCGGGGTGCTACGGGCGAGATCTCACAATGGGTCCCGACCCTTAGCTTGACAACAATTTCACCGGACCTTCCAACAAGGCACAAATAAAGGCGAAAACTTAAAACATTTTTAGTGTATGCGAAAGCCCAAAAGTAAAGACTACAAAGTGGAAACTCAGCCGAGTCCTCAAAACAATACAACCCAAAACGAAAGTCTAAACGTACGACAACACCATGAACAACGATATGAAACATGACCCAAAACCATCCCCGTCCTATAATGTACGGAGAGCCCGGCTGTCCACTTCTCCACCTCACTCGGCGGCGTCCCTAACCTGCAAGTCATCTACAACACGGTTTAAAACCGTTAGCTCATATTCGAAGCATTAGAAAAGCGGTGAAGGCACAAAATCATACATAACACAAAACATAAATCACACAAGTCCGGTTTATTATCTTTTTATTATTAAGTCATATCCCGTACTAATTCAACTTCGGTTTGTGACACGAGACCACTGTGGTCTCGCCTCGGTCCCTTACCGGCAAGGAATGGTACGGATGCACCCGACCGTATACCCGCCGGACTCGTCGCCGAGAACCTCCTAGACCTCCCCCGGGCTAGGCAGCTGATGTCACCGCCCGTTATCATACACTTGGGCCAACATATATATATATATATATATATATATATATATAAGGTCGGTGGTCCTAATTACCGGTTTCAATGTTAAACAAGAACATAAACACACACCACCAAACACACATCAATGCTAATACATAAAATACGAGCTAAGTAAGTCCGGAGACTTACCTCGTCCAAATGCTAACTCACAAACGCCCTTGCTTTCCTTGGGAAGACGCACACAACCTGCTCACAACAAGGTAATCATCACAACCCGCTCAACTCAAGAAGTCTAAGACTTCTACACAAATGAACTACGCAAGATCATTTGACTCCCATTCTAGGACCGCATCCTAGAACTTCTCATACTCACATCTCACTCAACGTATGAGGAGATATCTCAACAACCTACTAACTCTCATATGATCATACTCAAAACCCAAGAACGAGTAAAAGCCTACTAGGTCTATCATGCTCATCACACTCTCCACACATGAAAGTAACACCCAACAGTTCATAACCTCAAAGATGTTAGTCCTCAACCCAAGAGGCACAAGCTAGCCTAGAAGATCCATCATGCTCACATGCTCATACGATCACATATATCGAGTCTTAAGGTCTCCTAGGTCCATAAACACTACATGTCATTCTCAAGCTACTCTAGGCCATCCTAAGCATGCTACTAACATGGTTCAACAACAATACTAGGGAAGGAACGAAGAGGAAAGGAGAGGAGAAGCTTACTGTTGCAGAGCAGTCGCGGAGTCAAGCTGGCGCCCCGGCGGAGCAGGAGCCGCCCCTACGGAACCATAGACCGCCCCAGCGGAGCTGCCTGCCGCACCCGCGATGGAAGGGAGCCGCCCCCGCGGCCGTCGTGTCTTGGAGGCCCGGAACCGCCCCCGAGGCCGTGCCGAGCCGCGCCCCCGGCTGTGCTGGGCCGTGAGCCTACCACCGTCCCCGCGGCCATGCCGAGCCGCACCCGCGGCGGTGCTGTGCCGCTCCCGCGGCCATGCTGAGCCGCCCCTGCGGCGGTGCTGTGCCGCTCCCGCAGCCGTGCTGAGCCGCCCTTGCGGCCGGCCGCGCTCGCGGCCGTGCTGATCCGCCCCCGCGGTCGTGTTGCAGAACGTCGTCTTCTTCGCCTTCGATCGTGGATCCTTGGCTCCAAAGTCCTTCTCTTGCTGGATCTTCTCCAAACACCCATCAATGGTCTTAGGCACCTCTCCTTGACCTAATCGAGCTAAGAACCTATGCATGCAAAGAGTTGAGCAAAACTCCTCAAGATCTTCCTCCATAGCCATGGATGAAGGAGGGAAGAAGAAGAAGGGAAAAACAACAAGGAAGAGAGGGGAGGGAGAGGAAGGAGCTTACCAACAACCTGGAATCCCTTTGCTATAGTCCATACACAAAGATCCTCAACAAGATGGAAGAAGAGAAGAGAAGAGAGCAAAAGTGGTGCCATGGGAGGAAGAGGGAAAGAAACTAACGTGAATGAGCAAGAGAGGAGAGAGAGAGAGGGGACAAGGCTGCTAAAAGGGAGAGGGGACAACAACTGTCTTGTCAGCTTGCTCGGAACGAGGGGTCGGAAATGATCCCTTGTCACTTTAAACCCGGAAAGAAGGGTCGAAACGCGGAAAAAGAGGAAAAACGACGAGTCGGCTCGGGATTTTCTTAGGAATAAATCCTGGCTCTCGGCATCTCGGGATTACGGGATAACTACAATGCTCTAAGTCCGGAATAAAATTAAAAAAATTCCGGACGTTACAACTAACCCCCCTAAAAACAAGTTTCGTCCCGAAACTTGCTAAACCCAACACTCTCCAACCAACCCGTCTCGTAACCCCGTGGAACTCATAAAACGTATACTATCGGCTCTCATCCAAGGCTACAGATCGCATCACATCAAGACCTCGCAAGGTACAAATATCTCAAACCAAATCACATAATCACACAGAACAAACAAGGAAGATCTCGGGGCTAACCCGCCGGTCTTATCAATGTCGCTAAATCTGCGTAAAACTAAAGATAGTTTCTCCGGATACTATCCTCCGTCTCCTATGTAGCCTCGTCGGCTCCTCGTCTTGACCACTGCACTCTCAGTATCGGTATCTACTCCGATCGAAGGCGCCTCGTACTCCGCTCTAAAACTGCTATAGGATGCTCTACAAATGCATGGTGCGGCTCGACCATTAGGTCCTCGTGACTGATGATGTGTCTCGGGTCGTGTATGTACTCTCTCAGCTGAGAGACATGAAATACCGGATGTATACCCTCTAACCGAGGTGACAATGCTAACCGGTATGCCACCTCACCGAATCTCTCCAAGATCTCGAATGGACCGACATATCGGGGCTTAACTTTCCCTTAATGCCGAATCGCCTGACGCCCCACGTCGGTGATACCTTGAACCACACCTGAGCTCCTACCCTGAACTCGAGAGGTCTACACCTCCTATCCACATACGACCTTTGACGGCTCTGCGTGGTCAACATCCTCTCTCGGATCAAAGCAACTCTAGCCACGTCGTCCCGTACCTGATCTGGAGCTACAACGCTCAAACTCCCCCGCTCGTCCCCACATAAGGGAGTACGGCATCTCCGTCCATACAATGCGTCATACGGTGCCATCCCGATTGATGCGTGCCATCACCTCGAGGTAAAACGCCCGTCCCTGTCCGAGATGATGGTCCTCAGTATTCCATGTAATCTCACAATCTAACAGTTGTGGATATGTCCTCCCACTTCCATTGTGACGTGGGCGGTGGGTGAAGTTCTCCTCCGTCTCTAGTGCTCGATCTTGACCTGCTGGCAGGTCGCGCATTGGGCCACATATCTAACTACGTCGGGCTTGACCCCCCCCACCAATAAAATCTCCTAATATCTTGGTACATCTTACTCGTGCTTGGGTGCACCGAGTAAGGTGCGGAATGTGCCCCATGCAAAATCCGCTCTCTCAACTCCTGGTCTGACGGTACACAAGTACGTCCCCGGCATCTCAATCGCCCGTCTGCTCCCATGACAAACTGCGGCGCCTCTCCTCGGGACATCCTGTCCCGGATCCTCATCAAAATGGGACATCTCTCCTGCTTCTGCAGGATCTCTCCGGACAGGTCAGGTAGTACCTCCAACTCGGACAAACAACTGTCCGTACCCGGGAACCGGATATCCAACTCCATACCCATCAAATCCCTCTGCAGCTGAGGCTGAACCGTAAGCCGAGTTATAGCCTCCTCTCGAGGTGTCCTCCTACTCAAAGCATCGGCGACTACGTTCGCCTTCCCGGGATGGTATAAAATCTCCAAGTCAAAGTCCTTAATCAGCTCCAACCATCTCCTCTGGCGGTTATTCAACTCCCGCTGAGTGAATATATACTTCAGACTCTTATGGTCTGTGAAGATCTAGCATGTAGCCCCGTACAAGTAGTGTCGCCAGATCTTCAGGGCATGTATCACTGCCGCTAGCTCAAGATCATGGGTAGGGTAATTCTCCTCGTACGGCTTCAAATGCCGAAAGCGTACGCAATAACCCTACCCCTCTGCATCGAAATGCACTCCAATCCTAGCTTGGATGCGTCGCTATACACTACAGAAACCTCTACGCCCTCAAGCTGGCTAAAACAGGAGCGGAGGTCAACCTTCTCTTCAGCTCCTCGAAGCTGTGCTGACCAGGCTCGGACCACACGAACCTGGTAGACTTCCTTCTCGGAGACTCAACTTCCTTCTCGGGTCCTCCTCACTGCAACACTTCCATTACGTTCCTTCTTTGCTTGTCTCTAACAAAGAAGATCGAACTTCCAATTTACACCGTTGGCTTTGGTTCTTGTCCAACCAAACTTTGATGTTACGTTTCCTCCACTCTTGTTGCAAGATCTAAGTAATGAAGGAAATACTTTACTTCAAACTGCTTCTACTAACAGGACACGTATGCTATAACTTTTACATCGTCTCTCCATACTCAATCAAGACCATGTCTTGACGAACCACTTGTACACTTCAAACCGATCATACCTCGAGGCAATTTCAAAACAGTTGCACCTATGAATCTCCTTTTAGCTCTCAACAACTCCATTGTCCATTTTCTTCCCACTCAATACTTCATCGTCATCCGGAGTAGGTTAGCCATCGGTGGTGTTAGTTGGGGAATCTCTCCACAAATCCGGTAATGATTGGCACATCCAAGAAACTTGTAACTTCTTTCACGTCCTTCAGGGGTTGTCATCCCGAGACAACGGGTCATACAACTTCACTCTTCTTCGAGAGTAGGCCAGAATATCTTATTCGGGCATTGGTAAGCCCATATGGAAACACTACAACTCGGAGTGACCATGGTTTGTCCAGAATGCGATGTTTGCACTACCCCAGTCTCGACTTCTCAATTGGTGACAAACAAACCTTAACTCGATTTTAGAAGAGACCACCGACCCTTGCAACCGGTCGAGTAGATCATCTATATGTGGTAAGGGTACTTCTTGTTCGGCTCAGTGTAGTCGATGTACAAATGGAGATAACCGTCTCTCTTCCCGCAAACTGGTGTTCTCCATAACAACTTCAAATCAAGAGTTTAAGATATAATCTAAGCTCTTGTTACCGTTCCTTTAGGATTCCACATCCTGGTTACTCTCCCCCACACTCATCCATAGACCACCCGCACATGCGCGTTCTCGGTTGTCACCAATTAGTTGATAAATGACCTTCTCCTATGTCAATGACTTACCATTCTTCTATGCTTCCATGTTACCATTCTCATGAAGGCTACCCTCTCGGGGTACCTTAAACTCCGTTAGCTCATTCTTCATTCCACGCTTCCTTTTCCTTATGCGAGACAAATATACCCTTCTCAAAATCTCTAACGTTAGTTAGCATCCACGTGTTGCTCTCATCTTCTTAGGATCATCATTTACGTACTTCTTCTTTTTGTCGTTTCTTCGCCTTATCGTCATAACGGAAATCGGTCAACTCCGCGTGAATCCCCACCTTGCCATTCTTCCCATAACTCTCGTAATGTTTACTCTTCACTTAATGGTACCTCGTAAGCTTAACTTACGGTATCTTACATCTTTCGCACTTGGTTCGATCACGTTTCTCATCTTGACTCCAAAGCTTAGGAGCGTCTAAGGAAAGCTTCACTTCTCGTGATGGAACACCGGTTTTAACCTTGTTAGAATGCACCCATCTTTTCCTCGATTCGCATTTTTAGTTGTCCACGCGTCTTCTCGAAGAACTTAATTTTGTTTTCTCCATTGCTCTTGTCGTACGTAGTCCTAAAACAAGGTAGCTCCAACGGACGCTCCTCGTCCTGGCAGATGGAGAACTCTGTGCCCCGGACCTCACAACGGTCCTATCCCAGCCTCGGGAACGATGCTCTCGGCGATATCCTCTACGGGAACCTCAACTGCTGGTGGATCCAAAACTGGCGGGTCCGCAATGGGGATACGTCCCTGACCTCTCGCGCTTGGAGGTCTTCCTACTCGTCCCCGTCTCGGGACGGTAGGAGAAAGAGGGGGTCAACCCCTAGCGGGTCCTACGTAAGCGGTAGCTCTCGTACGTGCCATCTAATAACGTATGGCATTTACTTATGTATAAATACATAGGTGCTAAGCATATTCTAAACATACAAGTCCAAAACATCCTAAGGCCACATACGTAGCTAGGTACATACAAATCCACAAACATCCTAAGGTCATATATATAACTATATATACCTAATTCTAATCCAGAGATCTACGTTGCCGAGGTTTGCGGAAGGAGTGGTGGTCGCGTACATTCTAACCCAAACCCGACTCATGCATATGATTTTGAAAACGAAAATTCAGAACCCGTGGGGGTTCTGTTTTATACCTCATTCGGCCTTTAAAAAGATTGCGAGTGCCATTGTTGTCAACCTAGGGCTCTGATACCACTTTTGTAACACCCCAAATCCGCGGGACTCGGGGTGATACGGGCGAGACCTCACAATGGGTCCCGACCCTTAGCTTGACAACAATTTCACCGGACCTTCCAACAAGGCACAAATAAAGGCGAAAACTTAAAACATTTTTAGTGTATGCGAAAGCCCAAAAGTAAAGACTACAAAGTGGAAACTCAGCCGAGTCCTCAAAACAGTACAACCCATAACGAAAGTTTAAACGTACGACAACACCATGAACAACGATATGAAACATGACCCAAAACCATCCCTGTCCTATAATGTACGGAGAGCCCGGCTGTCCACTCCTCCACCTCACTCGGCGGCGTCCCTAACCTGCAAGTCATCTACAACACGGTTTAAAACCGTTAGCTCATATTCGAAGCATTAGAAAAGTGGTGAAGGCACAAACACATACATAACACAAAACATAAATCACACAAGTCAGGTTTATTATCTTTTTATTATTAAGTCATATCCCGTACTAATTCAACTTCGGTTTGTGACACGAGACCACCGTGGTCTCGCCTCGGTCCCTTACCAGCAAGGAATGGTACGGATGCACCCGACCGTATACCTTCCGGACTCGTCGCCGAGAACCTCCTAGACCTCCCCCGGGCTAGGCAGTTGATGTCACCGCCCGTTATCATACACTTGGGCCAACATATATATATATATATAAGGTCGGTGGTCCTAATTACCGGTTTCAATGTTATACAAGAACATAAACACACACCACCAAACAGACATAAATGCTAATACATATAATACGAGCTAAGTAAGTCCGGAGACTTACCTCGTCCCAATGCTAACTCACAAACACCCTTGCTTCCCTTGGGAAGACGCACACAACCTGTTCACAACAAGGTAATCATCACAACCCGCTCAACTCAAGAAGTCTAAGACTTCTACACAAATTATCTACGCAAGATCATTTGACTCTCATTCTAGGACCGCATCCTAGAACCTCTCATACTCACATCTCACTCAACGCATGAGGAGATATCTCAACAACCTACTAACTCTCATATGATCATACTCAAAATCCAAGAACGAGTAAAAGCCTACTAGGTCTATCATGCTCATCACAATCTCCACACATGAAAGTAACACCCAACAGTTCATAACCTCAAAGATGTTAGTCCTCAACCCAAGAGGCACAAGCTAGCCTAGAAGATCCATCATGCTCACATGCTCATAAGATCACATATATCGAGCCTTAAGGGCTCCTAGGTCAATAAACAATACATGTCATTCTCAAGCTACTCTAGGCCATCCTAAGCATGCTACTAACATGGTTCCGTAACAATACTAAGGAAGGAACGAAGAGGAAAGGAGAGGAGAAGCCTACTGTTGCAGAAACGCAGTCGCGGAGGCAAGCTGGCGCCCCGGCGGAGCAGGAGCCGCCCCCGCGGAACCAGAGACCGCCCCAGCGGAGCTGCCGGCCGCACCCGCGGCAGAAAGGGAGCCGTTCCCGCGGCCGTCGTGTCCTGGAGCTCCGGAACCGCCCCGCGGCCTTGCCGAGCCGCGCCCGCGGCTGTGCTGGGGCGTGAGCCTGCCGTCGCCCCCGCGGCCATGCCAAGCCGCACCCGCGGCGGTGCTGTGCCGCTCCTGCGGCCGTGCTGAGCCGCCCCTGCGGCCGGCCGCGCCCGCGGCCGTGATGATCCGCCCCGCGGTCGTCCTGCAGAACGTCGTCTTCTTCGCCTTCGATCGTGGATCCTTGGCTCCAAAGTCCTTCTTCTCTTGCTGGATCTTCTCCAAACACCCATCACTGGTCTTAGGCACCTCTCCTTGACCTAATCGAGCTAAGAACCTATGCATGCAAAGAGTTGAGCAAAACTCCTCAAGATCTTCCTCCATAGCCATGGATGAAGGAGGCAATAAGAAGAAGGGAAAAATAGCAAGGAAGAGAGGGGAGGGAGAGGAAGGAGCTTACCAACAATCTGGAATCCCTTTGCTGCATTCCACACACAAAGATCCTCAACAAGATGGAAGAAGAGAAGAGAAGAGGGCAAAGATGGAGCCATGGGAGGAAGAGGGAAAGAAACTAACGTGAATGAGCAAGAGAGGAGAGAAAGAGAGGGGACAAGGCTGCCAAAAGGGAGAGGGGACAACAGCTGTCTTGTCAGCTTGCTTGGAACGAGGGGTCGGAAATGACCTCTTGTCACTTTTAACCCGGAACGAAGGGTCGGAACGCGGAAAAAGAGGAAAAACGACGAGTCGGCTCGGGATTTTCTTAGGAATAAATCCCGGCTCTCGGCATCTCGGGATTACGGGATAACTACAATGCTCTAAGTCCGGAATAAAATTAAAAAAATTCCGGACGTTACATACACACACACACACACACACACACACACACACACACACACACACACACACACACACACACACACACACACACACACACACACACACACACACATATATATATATATATATATATATATTTGATCGTTAATATATGTTATAATATATTTGGTCGTTAATATATTTTATAGAGAAATTTGACCGTTAATAAATTTTATAAGAAATTTGATCGTTAATTTTGTTATGATTGGTCGTTAGAATTTGTTTTGGTAGTTAAAATATGATAAAAAAATATTTTAATGACCAAATTTTCTCTATAAAATTTTAACGACCCACAAAATATTGAACTTTCAAGGTTTAATGACCCACAAAATTTTAACGATGACAATATTAATTATATAAAAAAATTTTAACGACCAAATTTTCTCTATATAGTATAATAACGACCCAATATGAAAATAATTTAACGATCAAATTTCTTATAAAATATTTAACGACCAAATTTAACCAGCATTCTTTCCATATTACAAATTTTAACGACCAAATTTAACAAACAATTCTAAATAAGTTATTTTTATATTAGGTCGTTATTATATTTTATAGAGCAAATTTGGTCGTTAAAATGTTTTTTTTATCATAATTCTATTAGAGGAAATATAATATTCTCATTAATTATTATCATAAACAATGTTAAATCTTGGACGTTCATCTGTATTAATCCAACGGCTATTATAAGTCCCTATTCCCTACTCTAAGAGGGGTTCTTACATGATCATAACTCTATATATGACCTCAGACCATCCACAATAGTTGGGTTTTTAAACCCCATTTTTTAACCCTCTCTCTCCGCCACATCAGTTTTAAAAACTCGGTCTACTTTTCTTCCACATTCATGGTTTCTTAAATCTCATTTTAACTTTATCTTTAAATATTTTTTTTAAAATTTTGATATTATTAATTTCATTTGTAATGACTTCAATGTATTATTTTATGAGTTAAATTATTAATTTTTATAATGAATATCAATATCATCTTAAAATCTTTTAATTACTTATATTATTTATTTTGTATACAAAACAAATCATTTTAAATATATTCAATATTAAACTCTATGGATAGAGAAAATAAAATTATGATTAATAAAAAAATAAAATTATGAAATTATATTTATATTAATCCGAAAAAGCAATTAATTACAAACCAAAACTCTTTAAAAACAAAAAAAAATGAGGATTAATATATGGCTGACACATGGCACCAATCAAAACAAATAGAAACTACTCTCTCTTGTATCTAACTTAGAGACAATAAAGTGAGTTTTGAGATGTTTTGGTTAGAGATTTAATATATTAAAGGGAAATTCCGGTTGGTGCCCCTGTGGTATAGGGTATTCCGGATTTTGTCCATGACTTTTTCAAAGTTCGGTTGGTGCCCCTCTGTTTTGTGTTTTTCCGGATTTTGCCCATCTGTTAAAAAATCCCGTTAACTGTGACATTTTATCTTAAAAATAAAAGGATATTAAAAAAAATTAAAGCAAAGGAAAATAAATTAAAAAGTCTGCTAAAATAGATTGTATCTCCCCTTTCTTCTCCTCTCAAATGACAATACAATTATCCTCTGTAGTTCAAAGCATACAAAATCGATCAGTCATACTCCACTCGAAGGAAAATTCAAAGAATACTAAATCGAATAGTACATCAGGACATCATCTCCACTCGAAGACACATCGGGGCATCCTCTCCACTCGAACAACACATCTGCAACCTCTCCACTCGAACGATACGAGGTTCAGTTCAAGCAAATCAAGAGTAATCTGAACCTAAATTCCGAGAGAGAAAAGGAAACAGGGACATTAGGATTTTCAAACTTAAAACCCTGATTTATCAAAAATTATAATCGAAAAAAAAAGGAATAGGACATTGGGTTTTCAAACCTGCGAAGTTGACAATGAAGAAGAGAGAGGGGATCTTCCAGCGAAGTTGGCGATGGAGAAAAGAAGAGGGGAAAAACAGTTCTGTTTGTTAGCAATCGCTTGATGGAAGTGATGGGAGAGACAATCGCCAGATCTTCAGATCGTTCAATGTTAACGATGGAAGTGATGAGAGAGATAATCGCCATATATTTGTTTGAGAGAAGAAGAAATGAGAGAGATTTGGCAGATCTTTTTTTTTAATTTCTTTTTCCTTGGTTTGATTTTTTAATTTTTTTTTTTTAAAGATAAAACGTCACAGTTAACGGGATTTTTTAACGGATGGGCAAAATCCGGAAACACACAAAAATTGAGGGGCACCAACCGAACTTTGAAAAAGTCATGGGCAAATTCCGGAATACCCCATACCACAGGGGTACCAACCGGAATTACAAGTGTATTACCCGTGCCTTGCACGGGATTTGATAAAAATATTTTTTGTTATTTATTTCTGTAAGGGATTATATATAAACTATTTTTTTGTCATTAGATAGAGTACATAATAAGCAACAAATATTTGTACATTTTATATATAATATTATATAATACATTAATAAAATATCTAATTGTATAATAACTCATAATATGATTTTTTTCTCCCTTATAATAGTGGTTCATATGTTAATGTTTTTATCTATTATATAATATTATATAATACATTAATAAATATTTGATTAGGGAAGATCTTTGTTTTGTTGGTTGTTAACGTTCAAATTTCTTGTGGGATTCAACAAAATCTATATTTTTATACATTTTGTTTCAGCAGAATCTATATTTTTATACATATTTCTTTAAATATTTTTTTTAATGAATAAACTTAATTAATATTTTGTGGACTGTGGTTAAATGCTAAAATAACACGTGGGTGTTAGAATTTTTTCTGTGTGACACGTGACAAGAAGTGCTACTACTATAATATATATAAGATTGGTAGAAACCTCCATTGTGGAAGGTCTCATATACACTAAGATGCGTCAAAGATCTCAAAGTCAAGACATGAAGGATTGTGTCCAAGGGTGCACTAAGGATCTCGGTCAAAGAAGTCAAAGTCAAGACATAAGGGACTGATGTCCGAGACTATAGTAACTCGGTCAATTTGTATCCAATCCTCGAGTGCTTGATTGGAATGCTACCATTATCTCATTCTCTATCTCATAGGCACCATGAATTTTTCTTTGAGTTATTTTTCTTAGAGTGCCTCAACCCTCACTGCTTATAGTGGTGTTAATTAGTTCTTGTTCTTTCACTTGTAGATCCACTTCCGGCTATTGCATCTCTCTTGGCTCATCTTTAGTTTCTTGAAAAAAAAAAAGAAGAAAAAAATTGTATTCAAATTCTCCGTAGAGAGTGAGTGAATACACAACAATGGCGGTCAAATCAGATGAAATCATTTGGTTAGAAGGATTACTCGTCGATTTGTTGTTTCTTTTCCACTTTCTATGCGATGCATTGTGATAGCAAGGTTGCATAGCACCTCACCGTCAATCTTGTTTTTCATGAATGGACCAAACACCACAGAATTGATTGTCATTTTGTGCGATATGAGGATATGAGGTTCTTTGAGGTTTTGTTTCTAAAATCCATGTCAATTCATCTATTCAGATCGCCGAGTTTTTCACAAACGCCCTTGGTGAGCATCAACCCTCATTTCTCACTCACAAGCTTGGCCTCGTTAATCCTCTTCCAAGTTGAGGGGATTTGGGATATATGTGTCATAAGATAGGTTAGAAGGACACATTACATTAAACTAGTCACATTGATTGTCTTTGTTGTAAAATGGGTAACCTTTAGTTAGTTCAAATCCATGATATCAAAGCATAATTTATCAACCAACAATGGTAATACTTTAGATTCAACCCCTGCCCTTGCCATAGTTGAAGACAAATTGAAGAAATTATCAAATGTAAAGTTAATAAACACAAGACATAGTAGCACGACGAGAAGCATGCTCAAAGCTTCCAATAAATTTGCCTCCAATGAAGAATGCCCGCAATGACAATCCAAAAGAGTAGCTCCGCAAAGATGACATAAAGTAGAATACCAACTCTCATCGAATGCCATACATTGATGAATACATGTCTTTGTATCCAATAAACCAGTGTATTCGTAGGATCTTCATAGTACCATCCGTTCACGAATCCAGCAAAGATTCCCGTAGCTGCCATGGCCTATATGAGCATAGCGTTCACACCAATCCACTTCAACGGCAAGAAAACATACTTGATTTCCAATATGTCAACCTATCAAGGAATTGGCGGTATATGCATGACATCGCGACAAACCCTTAGTGTACATAGTATAGAGATGTATACCAAAACATAGAAGATTGAGAATACTAAGGCCGCTGCCCCGGATGTGACACAAACGTAGCTGAATGAGTATAGAGGCTTGTTGATAGTAATTGCTATATCCGAACAAGAACACGTATACGTTAGAAAAAACCCGAGGAGATGTATCAAGGCATGCGCTCTTTTCGGGTCTTACCGTGTGTGAAATGGAGGATGATTGCGAGTACAAGCAATGTCACACCCATCAAGGACCAATGTAGAAGTCTCTTGTAATGATCCTGCACCGGTTTTAAACGATTTGAATATAAACACATTAAAGTCTGGATAGTTGGACACAAACAATAGTTCTAAGTAGGAGTCTCACTTTGATATGAATAAGAACATGCCCGAATTGTGCTCCGACTACTGTTGAAAGAATGGCAGATATTGAGCTGCAAAACAACATAGATTCAATCACGAGATTCTAAAACTCAGTAACTTATATATTAGGCTCACAATATCTTGTGTTATCGATGTGAAAAACATAAGATAAACTCAAACATATTTATATAACAAGTGAGTATTGGACCTTATAATTCCTTCGGGTTCGAAAGGGCCATGGCACCAAGATGGAGCAGTATCCAGGAAAGGCCCTCCAAAGGGTGCACTTGCAGTACAAACCTGCAAAACTTACTCTTCATCAACATGAATGAATATATATATATATATATAAAGAATGTAGCTAGTATTGTAGTACTAGCCTCAGATCTTCTCCATGGCGGACGTTGAAACAAGCGACCTATCCCAAGAATTAGTCTATCAACGTACCCTGCTGCATTACATGGAGGGTCCAGTTTACCCCTCACACCACAAGCAACCTAAGTAAACGTGATTCGTCATGTTAATGAAAAGCAACATCATTTCTTAGACAATTAAGTTTACGTTGTAATCTTTCAACGAGTTACTTCCGAAAGAGAGAAGACGAAACCTTGCAGCTAGGGTTTTCAATACGCATTGGTGGATAATGAATACAACCCTACACCTATCTATTTATGGTTATAAATAGATAGAATTTTCTATTAATAGATAGAGTCCTATAAATAATAGAATTCTACAAATAGATAGAATTTATTATAAATAGATAGGATTCTATAAATAGATAGAATCCTCCGCCGCAACCCCTGTCGCCCCGGACCTATTAATTCATGGGCTCAAAATATATTTCCCCTGACCCATTGTATCAGTATACCTAGATTTATTGTCAGTTTCCATAGAAGAGACTTACAAGATAAGTCTTCCCATAATCGGGTTTCGATTTGTCGAGCACAGTGAACTCCCAATCCGGAACGTAAGTTGCATAGAGCACGGATGTGTGTACAACAAGTATAACTAGTCCCGCAATCCTACAAAATCAGATTTACATTAGCAACAAAAGTATATATATAATATGCGCGCTCACGTACCAGGATATATGTACAGCTGCGCTCACGGACCAGTGATACATGTATAGCTTGAATACGGAGAGATGTCCGAGCGGTTGTCTGTTGCCTTGGGCCTTTATGGTTGCAATTTCTACCAACGATACGACCAAATATGCCAAAGCGATCCTCTAAGAAGGTTGAGCTGACATTTTGTTATATAAAAGCAAGAAATTGGATGAAGAAGCCATTGACACAATTTTACCTGGAGAATACCGCACCATCTTATTCTTGTGAAGTCAACTCCATAACTTTGATCATCAGCAGCATGGAAAAATCCACCTTGTAAGAAGATGCCCCAAAGAATAAGTTTGATAGTTCGAGTCACGATTCTCTTGATAGCCATGGGCGTCGTTGAAACCCTCTGAGATGAACAACCAGAAGAATGTGATGAAATATATATATATATATATATATATATATATATAAAGATAAAGAGAAAAAGGAAACAAGTGATTATACCTTGAAAGCAAGAGGGATAGCCGCCCCGACGATGAACAAGAAGAAGGGCATCACGAAATCGGCGACTTCGATTCCGTTCCACGGTGCGTGTGCAAGCACCGGCCAAGTTGGTCCAGCATCATCGGACATAATCATCGTCTGTACATCGGATTTCACAAAAAAATTTTTTTTTACACCATTATATTTAGCAAAATCAAAAATAAAAGAAACAAATATCTTAGAGAATGATACTTACAGCAACAACGAGACCTCTGAAAATATCCAAAGATTCAACACGCTTGCTCTTCTCTTTCTTGGCAACGGCTTTGATCTCGGGTTGTTGCGGAGGAACCTCGACAACCAAGCTCCCACCGATCTCTGTTGGTGTCATGGCGCCGGAGTTTAGTTTGCTCTTACCTGCACAGTCACAGGTACACCTGGTTCAGGTCTTCTTTGAGTCTCAAAACTCTAGTGTGTATATATATATTAAAATTAATTAAAAGCTGCATTAAAGAAAAAGAAGATAATTTGTGTCAGAAATCTGGCAGTTTCTGCTGCAAATCTCTTAAATAAGAAAGTTTTATTCCCTACCCATAAGGATTATTGTTGTTGGTTGAGGCTTCTATTTTCCCTTTAAGAATATTCATTCTTGTTTTCTAAATGGAAATGCATCAAAATATATCACACAATATGAATTTGGCCATTTTCATCGATTAAAATACCAAAATTTGAAAATAAAAGACCACCAACGTAACACTAATTTAGTATAAAATTTTTAAATACAAACACTTTGCATAATTCATTATTCATGACTGTTACGATTAGAAGGTTCTTCTTTTTATTTATTTTGAATGATACCCTTCTCTTAGAGTTAAACATTTTGTTTTTAGTATATTCAGATTTTTCATTATTCACGTCAATTCTGTTGGCTAAGTTTAGAGGGGTCGAACGGTGGGTTGGATGAGTTCAGGTCGGGTCCATTTTGTTTCAGGTCATTTTAAGTCGGGTTAAATTTGTCTATAATGTCTTGTCTGATTTACTCAAGTCGGGGTGGATTGAGACGGGTAGACGGCAGGTTATCGGGTTGTTTTGGGTTGTTTTAATCGGTTATTAGGTTTGGGCCGGTTCATTTGTACAATTAAAATTCGGGTTTTTGGTCTATTTCGAGTTGGTCGCTTTGTTATGGGTAATATGGACAGGTCTAATTTATGTATCGGATAAATCCGGGTTGAATTACTAGAGGGTCTTGGATAACAATAGGAGTTTCAAGTGGCCTTGAAAAACATGCCGCTTGTTAAGCAAGTTTTTGCTCACCCCTTAGGCGTTTGGTTAGTGATTCCGCTTGGATGAAGAGTTTCTCTAAAAACATTTTTATTCTAGATCTTCCTCTCTAGCAAGAAGTTTTTCATTATCTATTCTCATAACTTCCTCTTCTTGCTGGATACACTATTAATCTTATGCAATATTCCACCAATGTACCTTTCTATTGAAGACCATATGGTGGCTAAGCTTAACCTTCTAATTTTGGTTTGGCATACCTTTTTTTATATTTAAAATCAATCAACGTGCCTCTTCGTTGGAAGCTCGTATAATGCTAAGATATTGTCCGCTCATACATCTTCTCCTACCCAAGATTGTTTCCAGTTTGGGATCAAATGGTAGAAGATCCCCAACATCGCTCCTTGACATAAAAGGGCACACCATACAAAGCACAAATACACACTAGAAGAGAATTAAAAGTAACAAAATAACATAACTTGCTAAGACGAAATAACCGATAATCAATAAGCAAGAATTCCCAGAAACAACGCCAAAGACTTGACGTGCATCAAACCAAGAACAAAAATCACCACAAGTGCACATTCAATGTAATGGAATTATATGATTCACTCAAGGTAGTATCCACAAGGATTCATGTAAAGGCTATCGGTGTTTTTTTCCTAAAAGCTAGGCTTAAAGAAAAACACGAAAATCAAAGTGAGAAGTAACAATTAACAAAGATAGAGATAAAATGGTAGAGAACGACTAGGCTTGGAGGCTAATTCCCCAAACCGTGTCTCCCAACTTATACAAGTGTTCATTCAATCAATGAGGGTGTTCAAACATTCAAGGTGTGTTCATCAAAAAATATATTCCTCTTTCGAGCTCATAGGATGATTCAAATCAACTAAAACATGAAATTATCATGCCATGCTCAAATCAAAATAAATCTAATGCACAAATAGTAGCAACTAATCAACATATAGCATCATGTTTTCGCATTATTTGCCATTAGCAAATCAAGCTATCCTATCATGAAGTAAATTCACACAAAAAGGATCATTCATGCTTTTTCCTTGATCTTCCCCAATCATACAATTCTAGATGTCTATCAATGCATAATCAACTAAGTTTTACCTCTTGGTCTCAACTTAGAAAATTACAACTAAGTTTTACCTCTTGGTCTCAACTTAGAAAATTAACATAACATTCAATCACACAATCATTGACTAAATCAATGTTTAACAAGTAAATCAAGGTTAGAAACCTAAATCACCAACATATGAAAATAATCCAACATAGAACCCAAATTTAAAATAAATACTAGAATCTTGTCAAAGAGTGCTTAATTTTTTCCATCACTTCAACATTCATATAAGCTAGAAAAGCATGGATTTGGGGCTTTTACCCCAAACCTATAGATAAGATTAGTGAATCATATGTAACTCTAATCTAAACATCGATTTTAACAAATAAAAAGGTAGAGCATGGATTTGGGGCTTTTATTTTAGTGAATCATATGTAACTCTAATCTGAATCATATGTAACTCAACCTCCCTTGTTTTTGCTCTTCATGTAAGGTTTTGTTAAAACTTGGATAAGGTTTGACACCAGTAGCTTTCAACACTTGTCTTCTTGATTTTTGGCCAGTTTTGGAGCTCTTTCTTCATGATTCGGCTCTCGGTGTAATCTACAAAGTTGTAGCCATTCGAAATAGCTTTACAACGAGTACATGTGGGTTTTTTTAACTTCATTCCAAGGCCTCATATAGCTTTGTTTTAACAAAATTGTGCAAAAGTGATCTATAGGCCTTCTTGTGTTCACAAGTCCTCATTGTTTGCTTCATGGCTCTTCTTTGAAACTTCCGAACATTCATAATTGACATCTCAAAGTGTCCTCTTGATTGTTCATGATCCTTAACCTCAACTTATGCATCTCAATGCTTCGACATTGACTCGGATTTTAAGCGAAGGCTTGGTCAACGTTGTGACTTTTTTTTTAATCATTTAAGCTAATGGATGCTTCAAATCACACCTACAAGACAACACAAAAGAATTATATATTCAATTGACATTATATGTTCATAATGGAATCTATACATGCCCATTTCATGCAAAACTACACTAAATTAAGCTCAACATGCACGTAAAATCTAGCATGAAAACATGTTAGCACATATATTTGTGTTTGAAAATTGTATCACAAAATCTATATATCTCAATGGTTTGTTGATGAGGGTTGAAGTGTGAACATCAGATCTCAAAAATAATTTACAAAGACCCACTGTAGTATAAGGTGTCAAGATCGAACACAAGAAAGGCGATATTTTTCTTTGAAAAATAAATAAAGAAACTTAAAAAAAACTAACCCCCCGTTTGGTTGTAACTCCGGAAACGGAAACGGAATGGAAACGAATGTAGTCCACATATGTACTTTGTTCATGGAATCATTCCGGTTGGTTTAATCCAAAATGCACTTGCTTCCCCTACTTTGTTACCCTATAGGGTATTAAAACTAATCAAATTCTACTACAATTAGTTCAAACCACAAGGAATGATTTCCAACAACTTCATGAACAAGGGTGTACGTATGGACTAGATTCGTTTCCATTCCGTTTCCGTTTCCGGAGTTTAAACCAAACGGGCCCTAAATGTATATAGAAAGTAAATAACGTCAATTGAAACCCAAAAGCGAAATAGAACACATTAGAGTCAACTGACCATGCAAGGGGATTGATCGAGAAGATCTATTGTTTATATTAGAAGATCGTGATTGCATCCGCATATGTTTGGTAAAAAAGAAGAATCTTCTCCTTTGAGGTTGACCAATCTAACACACAAAACAAAACCAAAAATAATAAAATAAATAAATAAAAAAATCGAAGTGAAAGGTGCAAAAAGTCTCAGTAAGGTCGGTCGACCATAATAGAGGCTAACGAACTACCACCTCGTAAAATTATGTAAATAGTAAGGGAGAAAGAAAGGCAAAAGTTTGGATCTTTCTGTGATTCAAAACCAAGTAATTTGAAGGGAGGAAAGTAGAGAACAAGTATAAATAGATAACACAATTTCAAAGTCCAAATCACCACCACATGTACATTCCACAATTGAATGTAAGTCTAATTATGTGGAGACAACTTCGTCTAACTATCACGTGGTTAGATCGTTCCTTGAAATACATTAATTGATGTCACTCAATTGATTGTCACTTATCCAAGGTGGTGCATATTCCAACAAGAAAGAGCATATTAACAAGCAACGCGAGTAGATTCCAAATTCTCAATAGTGAACTCAACAACGTACCATTTGAAGGACACGTTTCAAACATTTTCAAAAAACAAAAAATAGAAGGACTTCAAATTCAAATCTACCGTTTATGTGGACGTTAATGATTTTACCATTATGGAACTGTAAAATCAAATCAAAACACTGGAAACAAATTAAAAAGACATACTTAAATTTATTAAAAACAAAAAAAAAATCTAAACAAAAAAACCCTAAATGTCCTAAACATCAAAACCAATATAGATCCTCACCAAAAAAATATCATAAATTGGGCAATACACAATGAGTTGACAAGTTGGAGATGAAACAATACCAAACACCAATCAAGAGTCACACTTTCCACACTCCCGTGTATTTTATTGGGCGACCTAAACGAAATTCAACAACAATCGGAATGGTGGTGCGAGAATTAACTCAAATAGATTTAACAGATTATTGAACTTTAAGAATTCATGTAATATGGAAAACCTCCAAACTACTGGTAAAAAATTTTCTTGGAGGAAAAGACGGGATGACCCGAATAACATCCTTGCAAAATTAGACCGTGAACTGGTCCACAATCAAATTATCCAATGGTTTCTGATAACATGATTTATCGATCTGTTTCACACATGCATTTAGTTAGATTCCCCTTTCCGCATTCATGTTTTGGCCTTAGTTTATGCCATTTATGCTTGTTTAGTTCTACTTTGCAAGAATAGATGTCTACACATGCTATTTGTGGCTTTGTCGGTGATTTGACACACTTTGGAGCTAAAACGACGTATTTGAGGATCAAGCCTCGAAGTGGACGCATTGGAGCAAGCGTACGTGCACGGGAAGGGCGAGGAATCGAGCTAAAGACGCAAGGAATCGAGCTAAAGACGCGAAGGAACGAAGAAGACCGCATCTCGGACCGAGATGGACCGATCTCGGCCAGACCAGGCCGAGATGGTCCATGATCTCGGCCGAGATTTCACTTGGCTCGGCCGAGATTGCCTTGGCTCGGCTGAGATCACACTTGGCTCGGTCGAGATTGCCTTGGCTCGGCCGAGATGGCCCTTCGCTCGGCCGAGATTGCCTTGGCTCGGCCGTGATTGCCTTGGCTCGGCCGAGATTGCCTTGGCTCGGCCGAGATTGCCTTGGCTCGGCCGAGATTGCCTTGGCTCGGCCGAGATGGCCCTAGCTCGGCCGAGATTTCTCGATCTCGGCCGAGATTCCCGATGTGCTGACGCGTTGATGTTTCTGTTGCTGAATCTTGGTCCCGACTGGCCCGATCTCGGCCGAGATTTCTGCCCGAGATTTCCTGTTCGGCAATTTTATTTTATTTTTGGATCGGATTTGGCCTAGCCCATTCTTTGGAAGGTTGTTGCCTATAAAAGGGAAGCTCTAGGTTATATCTAAGGGTCCGATTTTAGTCTCTTTTTAGGGTTTGTTTACCCTAGAGGGGGGAGCCGTCTCCTCCCCTCTCTTCCTTCCCCTTCTTCTTCTCCATTGTTCTTCACTAGTTTAGATTCAAGTTTCATACTTTCACATTGAGTTTTGTTTGGAAGACATTGTTGATTGAAGGTTTAATACAATTGAAGGTTTCCAGTTATTGAAGTTGAGTAGTTCTTTCTCTCCCTTTTTGTTATTTATTTATTTGTCTTTCTTTGATATGATTATTATTGGCTAGAACCTTGTGGTTCCAAGGTTGACAGGGATTTGTTTATGCCTTTGATTATGATGGAATGTTGTGCTTTATGTTTTGGCTTTGACTTGCTTGAAATCCTAATGGTTGGCTTGTTCTTGAATCTAGTTAGAATCCTTCTAGCTAGTAACCTAAGTTGAAAATGAGACTTATCCGGTGATATTCCTTCATAGATACATGGGAGACTGATCATAGGTAGTAAAGGTTTATCCTTTATTGGTTGAATGTGCTTAGATTCCTTCCTAAGTAGGATAATACCTAAGACTTACCCGGTAATGGTTTACCTTTCCCTTAGTTTGTAGTCTGGTTTGTTTAGAATTTCCTACCTCTCTACCTTGAGACTTACACGGTAATAGGTAGTTGGTTTGGAACTAGATAGTCATGAGACTTACCCAGTAATAGACTGTCAGCCTAGAAACGTTCATCCCTGTGGCTTTTCTACCATTTATCTTTATGAGTCTTCCTGAATCTATATGTATAAACAATGATCTTGAACCCTTGAAATCCATTTTCTTTCCTTTAACTTGATTATCTTTGTTTTCCTTTTTATTTGTTTTGACTTTCAGTCAATAGTGACAATTGATTGCGAGTCCTTTAAAACTTTTTTCTAAAACCTTTTTGATTTCTTTCCTTTATCTTTTCCAACCCCCTTTCTTTATTTGAGATCTATCCTATATTTAATCATCGTTGCATATTAATCCTCCCAGTCCCTGAGATCGACCTTGGAATACTTACTTTTACTGTGATTGACCCATACATTGTGGGTTCGTTGCTATTTAGGGAATTATTACAGGTTACAAATATAAAACTATCCCTTCCTTGTTTTACTAACTTATAGGTTTTTATCATTGTTGATAAAGGTTTATAGGGTTGTAAAAACAGCGAACAAGTTTTTGGCGCCGTTTCCGGGGATTGAGAAAGTTTAATTTGTTGTTTTTGATTATTTATAGTTTAGGCCTTTCTAGTTACTTTTGATCTCGTTTTCTTTCTGTCTTTGTATTCTTCAGGTACAAGATGACTTGGAATAACGGGTCTGGCTCTTGGAGGTATTGTGAGGATTATGTTTATAATCCTTTTGGAGAAACACTCAAACCCCCACAACCTCAGATACAACCTCTGCAGCAATCTCCTAAATATCAGTTAAAATTGATGTATGAAAATTTATTGAGGATGTATGACAGGTTGGAGAGGAGATTGTCTCGCAGGGATGAACCTCGAACGCTAAATGAATTGTGGAGATCAAGGGAGAAATCTGAAAGCATCTTAACTCCCAAGGAAGAGGTTCATCGAAAGGAAGAGCGCATCGAGGATGAAGAGCTGACGAAGGAGGAAGACGGATCAGACAACCCTATCCCAATCTCGACCGAGATTATTCCTATCTCGACCGAGATTCCTATGTAGAAGGAAAATCTCGGTCTAATCCCTACAAATCTCGGCCGAGATTTCTTACATGGCTGCCCGAGATTTGCTGAAAATCGTCCCTGTGGCTTCCATCTTACTCGAACTGTGCCTAAAAGTTGGAGGGCAGTGCCAAAGGAAACCTCCCAAGGTCAGATTGAAGCTTCTTCCTCATCAAGGGAAGTTTTCAAATAAGTATGGGTAACCCACAAGACTATCCCATACCACCCTCCAATGCTGGGAAGAGTAGAGATCTTCCATCAGGACATGAAGAGAGTTCTTAAGAAGAACTTCTATGGGTTATGTGAAGAGTGGTTGAAAGGACTGGATGAGCTATCCAAGGTTTTTGATGTGAGCTAACACAACCACAGAATTGGGTCTTGCTAGTGACCTTAAACCAAGCGCTTCTCGAGAGGAAGCCCGAGGTAAGAGTCTTTTGTACTCTTGTTTTTGCTTTTTGCTTTTGCATTTCCGCGCATTTTGTTTCTTTTGTCTTTTCAGGTTTTAGGTAATAAATGAAGAATAGTTGCTTGAGGGAGGTTGCACAACCGCTTGTTTCCACTACCACTTTCATTTACATGTGCCATATCACTGATTTTTACATTGTAAGTATTCTTTTTCACTTCTATTTATTCTTCACATTGAGGACAATGTGAGTTTTAAGTATGGGGTGGGATACCCGCAGTCTTTTAGCATGTTTCTTTTCTTGTCACACGTTTCCTTTTAGCATGCATAAAAAAGAAAAAAAAATGTGCATCTAGGAATGACATGACCCCTATGATGGTACTGTGCTTGTGAATTAGTCTTTGATTATTACTTTTGAGGCAATTTGATTTATGACATATTTGGGATTTGAATACTTTACTTGAATTTTGTGTGAATTATGAAAATTGCTTTGTCTAGTTGGATTGAGTTTGGATAGTTGAAGCTTCATGATAAGTTCTTATACATTGCATAGGGATGATTTAGGCAATTCGACTTCATTCTTCTTCTATCTTTATCATGCTTAGCTCCTCAAACATGAAATCTCTTGTCTCCTATCCGGGAATTAGGAATGTTTAGTTTGAAGGTGTGTGCTGAAAATGTTGTGTTGTGAATTGTTTGAAGAAGTTTGAAGGATGTGAAATGTGATGTGAAAAAGAAAAGCAAAGCTTGTAAGGGATTGTTGGCTATGAAAGATGAGTAATTCGGTACCATTCACATAGCCGGGTGTTTGTTCCTTGCCAAAGTCTGATTAGTTTTAAAAACATTCCCTTAGAGTTGATTTGGTATGTGCATTTTGGTGTGAGGTACGTGAAGGAAACTGAACACCAAGGTTTCGGCTACTGTGCACCAATGTCTTTCACTCAAGAGAAAGAAAAGAAAAGAAAAGAAAGAAAAGAAAAGAGAAGAAAATCTGCAAATTATGCAAGGGTGGTGAATGTTGTGTTGAAAAGATGAAGTGTGTTGTTTTTTCTTCCCGAATTAACACCACATGACCTAAATAACATCATACCCTTATCACGTTTCTTGGCCTTTATTTGCTAAGTCCTTTTGATCTATGTATACATGTATTTGACTTGGCAGGCTTAGACTTGAATTTCTCAATTATATTAGATATTAGTAATTTTGATGATGAATGTGAAAAATTCTTGTAAAGTATGATTATCCTTTTTATGCCTATTTCATTTGATCTTAATTGAAATATATCTTTAACTATGAAACTTGCACTATTGAGGGTGATCATAATTAGAAGCACTTTGCGTTTTTGTTTTTGTTTTGCATAAATAATTCATGTTATCTTATCTTAGATTTACTACTTGCTTGTGGACAAGCAAGGATAAGTATGGGGTATTTTGATAACATGATTTATCGACCTGTTGTACACATGCATTTAGTTAGATTTCCCCTTTCCGCATTCATGTTTTGGCCTTAGTTTATGCCATTTATGCTTGTTTAGTTCTACTTTGCAAGAATTGATGTCTACACATGCTATTTGTGGCTTGGTAGGTGATTTGGCACATTTTGGAGCTAAAACGACGTATTTGAGGATCAAGCCTCGAAGTGGACGCATTGGAGCAAGCGTACCTGAACGGGAAGGGCGAGGAATCGAGCTAAAGACGCGAAGGAACGAAGAAGACCGCATCTCGGACCGAGATGGACCGATCTCGGCCAGACCAGGCCGAGATGGTCCATGATCTCGGCCGAGATTCCACTTGGCTCGGCGAGATTGGCTCGGCCGAGATCACACTTGGCTCGGCCGAGATAGCCTTGGCTCGGCCGAGATGCCGAGATACATGCCTCGGCCGAGATTGCCTTGGTTCGGCCGAGATTGCCTTGGCTCGGACGAGATAGCCCTTGGCTCGGCCGAGATGGCCCTAGCTCGGCCGAGATTTCTCGATCTCGGCCGAGATTCCCGATGTGCTGACGCGTTGATGTTTTTGTTGTTGAATCTCGGTCCCGACTGACCCGATCTCGGCCGAGATTTCTGCCCGAGATTTCTTGTTCGGCAATTTTATTTTATTTTTGGATCGGTTTTGGCCCAGCCCGTTCTTTGGAAGGTTGTTGCCTATAAAAGGGAAGTTCTAGGTTATATCTAAGGGTCCGATTTTAATCTCTTTTTAGGGTTTGTTTACCCTAGAGGGGGGAGCCGTCTCCTCCCCTCTCTTCCTTCCCCTTCTTCTTCTCCATTGTTCTTCACTAGTTTAGATTCAAGTGTCATACTTTCACATTCAATTTTGTTTGGAAGACATTGTAGATTTGTAAGATTTGAAGTTTACAATTGAAGTTCTAAGTTCTTTCTCTCCCTTTTTGTTATTTATTTATTTGTCTTTCTTTGATATGATTATTATTGGCTAGAACCTAGTGGTTCCAAGGTTGACAGGGATTTGTTTATGCCTTTGATTATGATGGAATGGTTTGTGCTTTATGTTTTGGCTTTGACTTGCTTGAAATCCTAATGGTTGGCTTGTTCTTGAATCTAGTTAGCTAGAATCCTTCTAGCTAGTAACCTAAGTTGAAATTGAGACTTACCCGGTGATATTCCTTCATAGATACATGAGAGACTGATCATAGGTAATAAAGGTTTATCCTTTATTGGTTGAATGTGCTTAGATTCCTTCCTAAGTAGGGTAATACCTGAGACTTACCCGGTAATGGTTTACCTTTCCCTTAGTTTGTAGTCTGGTTTGTTTAGAATTTTCTACCTCTCTACCTTGAGACTTACCCGGTAATAGGTAGTTGGTTTGGAACTAGATAGTCTTGAGACTTACCCGGTAATAGACTGTCAGCCTAGAAACTTTCATCCTTGTGGCTTTTCTACCATTTATCTTTATGAGTCTTCCTGAATCTATATGTATAAACAATGATCTTGAACCCTTGGAATCCATTTTCTTTCCTTTAACTTGATTATCTTTGTTTTCCTTTTTGTTTGTTTTGACTTTCAATCAATAGTGACAATTGATTGCGAGTCCTTTAAAACTTTTTTCTAAAACCTTTTTGTATTCTTTCCCTTATCTTTTCCAACCTCCTTTCTTTATTTGAGATCTATCCTATATTTAATCATCGTTGCATATTAATCCTCCTAGTCCCTGAGATCGACCCTGAAATACTTACTTTATGTGATTGACCCATACACTGTGGGTTCGTTGCTATTTAGGGAATTATTATAGGTTACAAATGTAAAATTATCCCTTCCTTGTTTTACTAACTTATAGGTCTTTATCATTATTGATAAAGGTTTATGGGGGTGTAAAATCAACGAACACCGGCACTAGCAACACCACCAGCACCACTAGTCTGTCCAATCCTCTTTCTCTTCTCAGACTTTCCTGTATGAGAAGCTCTCCTCTGTCCAGCCCTCTCTCTCTCATAATCAGAAGCTTAGTCCTGATAATCAACCAAGGTCTCACAGTGAAACCCTGCCATGTAAGTCCGGGTAGCATCTCTCAGTCGTCGGGAGAACAAATATACATGCTGATCTGCAGGAGGTGCAGCTGGACCCAACAATGCCAGCTCCTCCTGGAACCTCCTGATAGCCTCGGAGACTGGTACATCCTCAAACCCATCCTCCACAAAATCCCGCAGTTTCTCCCTCCTCAGTGAGGCAGGGCAGAAACGTTCTCTGATCATAGTCCGCATATGCTCATAACTGGTAACCTGAACCCGTACTGATCTCCACCAGTGTTGTGCCAAGTCCCGGAAGAAAGTCTGCACCAACTCAATTTGTCTGTCCACTGGACATCTAATGGACTCTAGAGTTGAGTCCAATGTCCAATCCAGAGCTCAACCTCTAACCCCACCTTCCCAGTGAAAGGGGGTACACCCATCTGGTGAAATGCCTTCAACCAAGTATATGGTTGAGGCCCTCTATGCTCCTCTGTAACTCTAGCAATCTCAGCAGCAGGTGCCGGTGCAATTGGCACCTGAGTAACCCGTGGGATCTCCCAGATGATCCCTCCTGTGTTGGAAGATCAGGGGCACGTCTACCTACTCTGGCAGCCTCCTCAACTCGTCTGATATACTCGCGGAAGGTTGGTCCCTCCATAGAGACACGATCCGAGTCATCTGACTGGACTCTTTGGGATCCCTGTCTCTCAGCTGCACCGTTCCCAGTCTCAGGAACGGCACTCTCAGCAACGTCCTCATGCATCTCCTCCGCTGCACGTGGATCAACAGTGGGAATCCTACCCCGTCCTCTACCTAGAGGGGGTCTACCTCTACCTTGTCCAGTTGTAGGTAATGCTCTAGTCTGAACCATCTGCAGAGGACATAACCTAACTTAGAAGGTTATATATATGCCATATGTATAGATAAATATCAAATCAATCACAACATAATATCTATATATATCTATATTGTCGAGATCTTCAGAGGGGCGATGGCTCACGTACACGATATCCCAAAACATTTGTACTCATTTCAAAACCAAAACCTTTTGAAAAGTCAGACCCCTTTCGGTTCTGTTTATTTATCTATTCGACCTTTATCGCAGATTGCAAGTGCCATTGTTGTCAACCTGGGCTCTGATACCAACTTTGTAACACCCCGAATCCGTAGGACTCAAGGTGCTACTGGGCTAGGATCACACAATGGATCCTGACCCTAGCCTGACAACAACTTCACTGAATCTCACAACAAGGCACCAATAGATTATATACAAAACATCAAACTGATATAAAAGTATCAAAAGGTTTATACAACGTGCTGTTGAGTACAAACAAAACATAAATATATACATGGTCAAAAGATCCCATATCCCACGAGGACGACCCAGTGTACGGAGCCCTCAGCAGATCACCCACTCTGGATCACTCTGCAGTTCTCCTAACCTGCAAAGGATCTACAACACGGTATAAAACCGTTAGCTAACCATACACATATTTGAGATGAGCATAAGCACAAGCACACGTCAGAAAAACTAAACACCTCATCATGATATCACACATTTACTCAGTTTATTATCTTTATATATATATATATATATATATATATATATATATATATATAGTCCAACACTCAAATCGTATATATAACTATCAATATGATATATGTGACACGAGGAATATAACCCTCGCCTCTGGGTGCTCATGGCAGCTGGAGTGGTCCCTAGTCACACCCACCCGTGTACCCTGAGGGAATGGGGAGTGGCCAACCGTTTACCAAGTCTGACCCAACCACAAAAGAACCGCCCAGACTCCAAAGGGATGAAAGGGACAACTGTCAAGTCCTACAATGGGCAATCACTATACCATAGGTCGGTAATCATCATAACTCGTGTTATAAAGCAGATAACACACACACCACTCATGCACACATCCAATATAAGGATGGTAGCTAAGTAAGTCCTATGGACTTACCTCAACCTTGAAGTAATCTCAACCATGATCTCAAACACGGTCCACTCCAATCTGGAGGACAACACTGCCTAATAACAAGGCATAACAATATATCAACTCATATCCATCAAAGGGGTCACACCTAAACCCAAGGGATCCATAAGGATCATACCCTAACTCATAAACCTCAAAGCCATAACCGGCATAAACAATATCATACTCATCATCATTCTAACCTCATACACGTACCTAGCATGCTACTAACCCGCTCATACTAGGAAAGGAAAGGATCTACCCAACTCTAGGTAGACCCGAGACAAGACGCACCTACGTGACGAAAAGACGCAGGGGCGGAACAGGCAAACCTCAGGCGCGGTAAGGCTCAGCCGCAGGCGCGGTGACAATGGCCGCAGGCAACGCAGGCACGGCACAGGCGCTGTGGCACGGCTTCCACAGGGGCGGCGGCTTCCAGGGCGCGGGGGCGCGACAGTGCAGAACGTAGCCCGTGAGTCCTCTTTCACTCTTCACGTGATCAATTCACGTATCTTCCATTCCAACATCACACACATGCATACACATACACATACTAACATCAATCTACATTCTATACATCTAATCCTAAGCTAGAAAGGAAGAACAAGAAAGAAAGAAGGAAAGGAGAAGCAAGGAGCTTACCTCCACTGCTGGTCTAGGCAAGGGAATGATCCAAGACAGTATCTCAGCTGGCTCTCAAGCTCAGCACAACATCCACTAGCATCAACCTCAACAAGGCCACACTAAACCTCTTTCAACCAAGGGAAAACCAAGCACAAGATCAATAAGGAGAAGGAAGCAAGAAGGACGTGAAGGCAGTTGGAAAGGGAATGAAGATGCTCAGCAAGCCAAAGCAAATGAATTAGGTTAAGGAAAGAAAGGGTAAAGCACAGGTCAAGAGTCAACAAAGTCGGTTGTAGTCGCAAGAAACCGCAGGAGCGGTTCCCTGGGCTGCGGGAGCGGGAACCCTCTGGGGCGGCACACAAGACCGCGGGGGCGGCTAAAGTCAATCTCAGCTAAAGTCAAATCTCGGCTAAAGCCAAACTCGGTCCAAAAGACTAAGGCTCTTACACTTGTCTTGTTCTCTTCATCGTGGTACAAATTTATTTTCCGTTTGCGAGCTTTTTGGTTAAATCTCCGTTTCACCGCTATCGGAACGCCAACGACCACCACGCGCGAGTCATCGGATTTTGGTCTGCTGCCGTGCTCTTTATTCTTGCATCGCCAGGACTCTGTATCTTCTTCCGGATCGTATATCGGGTTAGTAACGAATAAGTTATGAATTTATTCGTTTTCCGTATTGTGGTTTGATATAAATTGACCGTAGGCTTGTCAAAAGGGATAAATGGAAATTCCATTATGCTCGCTATATTATTGTGGTAAACTTTGGCTATTTATTTGTTGAAATATGATGACAGTTGGTTCGGAAATTGCCTGCGGGCAAAACGTTATTCTTGTGAGATTTAAATGATTAACTAAAGGTTAATTGATTAAATTAAGATTACTAGAAACGTTATAAGGCTATATTAAATTCAATGAAATGAATTTAATTTGTTTTGAAACGAGAAATTCAATATAAGGAATATGATATTCCTTACAGGTGTGTTGGAGACTTCTAGCTAACAACAACTTAGTTGCTTTGTGAGTGTATCCAGGTAAGTCTTCGGACTTACTTAGCTTCGATCTGCAGAAACCGTGCATGAGAGATTTATATCTTGTTGTGTTAAATTGTGAATGTTGATTGGCATTATGATGTGTTATATTTGAAGCATGCTTGTTATGTTTTAAGACAAGTATGATAATATGATGTGTAAAACATGCTTAATGTTATTGTGATTATATCATGTCATGGTTATGAGAAATGGTTAAGTTGATATGTGTTAGCCTATTGAGGTTTGGTAATGTATGACATGATAAGCCCAGTGATGCGTGTGATACGATGATGACCTGTGAAGGTCAAGAGCATGTATAATGAGTAATTGGCGTTGAGCTTAACCATTAGCCAGGTCGCTAGCAACAATGATGTTGGGGCCGTACGTCGCCCAGATCGCTAGTGTAAGTCAAGTCGCTAGGCTTAACCATTAATCAGGTTGCTAGCAATTGCAGTGATGCCGGAGCTTGGCCAAGCCCGGATCACTTGCGCTTGTATAATAATGACACCGAGTCTGATGGTTGTCCAAGCTTGGGTCGCACACATAATTAAAATGGTAAATGTTTGCATTAACATGAATGGGAAAAGGTTGCATGTGGTCAGTGGTTAAGATTACAACCCGCCACGAGTAATCTTGACCCGAGGCTTGATCAACCTGGCTCCGACCTAAGAGCAAAATGTCTTAATTAACCTAATTTGTGCAAATGGTGATGCTCACACAAAAGCTAGAACCGTATAAGCAATGACTCCGGATTTGGTCCAGGGTCGCTAATTGTAAATTTCATTTCGCATTCACGTGCATCATTTAGAAAAGCATGATATTATCTCATGAACACGTTATATGGTATTTGATTACATTTGTTGTGTCGCGATGTGTTGATATGATCTCTTGTGGATAGATTATGATCGGTGGCTAACGGTTCTAAACCGATTCTTTTTGGGTAATGCCGATCATAGGAACGCTGCAAGGACGTCAACTGCAAGAAGTGGACAGCCGGGGCAGTGTTAACCCAAGGGTTGGTTAAACTTCTTTTGAAACTAATCGCTTGCAAGCGAGTCTTTTGTTGCTTGTGTGCAACTATGTAAATGTGTCGTTTTCAGGCTGATGTTTCAGGACAGTTGTTCCGCTGTCATGTTTTAAAGTGTTGTTTTGGGATAATGCTAACTACATACATGATAGTTTTATGTAAATATTTTCTATATGACAAGTTGAATGTTTTCCTTATTTTATCGTGCTTCTTGTTGCAATGTTCTATTTGTGATGTTGTTGTGAGGCTAACTGATGGGACCCACTGTGTGGTCCTTAGCCTAGTGACCTCCTTAGCCTAGTGACGTCTTGAGTTGTTAAAAACTCAGGTCGTTACACCAAAGTCCGTTTTATTCTGTTCAAATGAATGAAACCCATATCTAGAGTCGACGCCCGAAATAAAATTTTGGGCCATTACATGGCTCATACCACACCTACCAACTTTGAGTCTTTCCTTTTAATTTAATTTTAAATGTTTTTTCCCATTGTTTCGAGTAGACGCCCCGAAATAAATGTTTGTTACCACAACTACTAACGAAATCGGAACCAAAGGAGCCCCTTCCCATGTCTCCGGTAAAATATAATTATCTAGATTTAAGCCAATAAAATTAGGAAAATGAGTTATTCGCCCTTCAGTGATGTATATTTGGATTTAATGTTACATAACAATCAAAATTTGGATCTCATAATCGGATGAGAATCATAGCTTTGTTAGGGCTTTTTAATCGAAAGGAGAAGCCATGGTGGTGGTTGAGCGGAGGGAGAGTGTAACAATGGTCATAGATTTCAAATGTAAACTTACACTGTTACACATCTCAGCACAAACGGTACATCGCCAAGAACACCATTCATACTCCATACACCCTATTTTCTTAGAGGTTGGTGCATGAAACACTAATGCTCGATTGAAATTACATATAACAAGCCTCGTCATATTCATGTTTTTTATCGTGAACATTCCGATTTCATTCATTACAACTGACAAAACCATTTCCGCGAAGAAGCTTATGTGACCTTGGAAAGAGCTCTATCTTTTTTTTGTTAGTTGATTTTTTATTGACTTTTTTAATCAATTGTCTATAGGTTTATCATATTTATGCTCTCGATACACCATGCTTAGCTATAACAAAAAAAAAACTACTTCTAACTGAAGTGGAGATTTTTTTAGAGGAATTTTTTTTATTTTATATAGTCATTAATTATTTTAAAAGTAATATTTATCAAACTAGCGTAGTATCACTCGGTTTTTCTAATATGATATTTTAATACAATAATTGCAAATTATATCTTACATATTATATAGTAAAATCATGATTGTTAGTATTTAATTTAAATTGTTTAATTTCATAAATATAAATCGAAATTAAAGAAAACATAAGTAAGTATATTTTATACTAGATAGATAGTTTTGATTTGATTGGATGATAAAGTTGTTAAGACTTGAGTGATATTGTTATAACTTTTTGTTACTTACACTAAAAGTAGTTAATCAGTTAACTATTCAAAATATTTTAAGTTGATTTTAAATGAACTAATTATGCATCCACTAATCCAAATAATATGCATGTGCACGTGTATTATTATGGTAAGACTTAAAATTACTTAGAAATATGCAACATTTGAAAGATAGTTAATAATAATATGTGTATGTATATTATAATGCTATGACTTAAAAGTGGGCAGTATAACATGGTTACATAACTTTGTATGTATACCAGAATATTAGGTTACTTATTTATAATGTCTAATCAATATAAGGATTATAAGGTTTTTAATGCTCAAAGTAGAAATATAATGCGGTACATTTTGATAAAATTAGGCCGTCTAACTTTAAAATTTTATGACTTTTTTTTTAAATTTTTTTTAAGAGTTACATTTATTTGACCCATCTATTGAGGATTTGATGGTACATGACCTTAAAAGGATGTATTACTCACAAACGGAAGATATAAAAGTAGGATGACAATTTCATCCACGTGTGATGCATACCTAAATGACCCGATTCGAAAAGACAATTGAAACAAAAAAAGGTATGGTGGTGAGCGGATTACGGGTGAAACTTTTACACCCAACCTCGACTAATACAATCAAGATCTCCTGTGAATCACTGATACATGTATCTTTTGCATGTGATTGGTTGAAGTTAAAAAAAAAATAATGATTAAAGTGTTAGTGATTTACGAAAAAAATAAAAATAATAGAAATTTCACCAATCACGTGAGAGATATAAGAGATATGTATTAGTGATACAAAATTATCTCGAATTTAAAAGTTTGTCTTTAAATCACAAAATATGACGATTTTATTATTATTTTATGTTACAACATCATGTTATAAATAGTTGTATACCTTATTTAATGATATTATTGTTTTAATAAAATTTGAGTTTGTACTACATGTGCATAAATACTTTAAAAACTACATTATAAATTAACAATATTCATAATTCCTAACTACCTAAATGCAGTTGAATCATCCGATAATCCGACTGATAATGGGTAGATATATCCAATATCCCTGCTTGAACCATCACATTTGCCGCAAAAAGGTGTATTTGCAAGATAGAAGTATTGGGGATGAAAGATGATTATTAGATTAAAATGAGGATGGAAGTTGATGTAATTTTCATGTCTTCAATGGAAATTATTGGATTATTAGGGACGAATGATGTGTTTGGTAGAGGAGCAAGATTATTTAGGAATTATAATCTCACAATAATCCGTAATTCAAATTGAGTTATTGGATTAAAAATGACTGAATTATCTTCTCAAATGATCCGCTATAACTCCGATTGCCAAAGACCGTTGTTGCCACCCCTCCAACACGCAACATAGCCCCAAAGAGTTTGCCATTGACGTTGGCGGATGAGTTGCATTTTGAAGTACCTAAATTAGTTGGACATGGAACTCTTATCCGAGCATTTCGACTTATTGTCATCCCTACGCACAAGTTACCCGACTAAATATCATCCCTACACACGAGTTAACACAAACCAACCAATTTCAATATAAAAGCTACACAAAAATTATTTTAACCAATACCCCTGCTTTGACCATCACCTTTGTCGTAAAAATGGTGTGTTTGGAAAATAGAGGTTGTTGGAATGAAAGTAGATTATTAGATTAATGGGGATGAACGTCGAGAAAATTTTCATTCCTTCAACGGAGATTATTGGATTATTAGGGATGAAGGGTGCGTTCGGTAGAGGCGANGGTTTTTGGAAGAGTTTTGTTGTGGCTTTGTGGTTGTTGTTGATGATGATGCTAATGTGTGTGTTTGGCTGATCTTAGAAGCCAACTTTGGTGTGTGTTGATCCTCCCTGCAGCCTAGGATCTTCAGTAGTGATGAGTGCTTGCTTCTTCTCCTTCTCTTCTTCTTTGATTCAATCTTTCTAGCTTAGGATTAGATGTATGCTAAGGGTATTGATGGTTGGTATGTGTATGTGTATGTGGTGTGTGGATTTGGAATGGTAAGGACGTGATTTGATCACGTGAAGAGCCGAAGAAGAATCACGAGATCTTGTTCTGCACTGTTGCCGCCCCCGCGGCCAGAAGTCACCGCCCCTGCGGACCTTGTGCCGCAGCGCCCGTGCCGTGCCTGCGTTGCCAGCGACCCTTGTCACCGCCCCCGCGATTGAGTGCCACCGCGCCCGCGGTTTCCTGCGTTCCGCCCCTGCGTCCTCCGTTCACGCAGGTGCGTCATGTTCCAGGACTACCTATAGTTAGGTAGTTCCTTTCCTTTCTAGTATGAGGAACTTAGTACCATGCTAGAATTCGGATGTTGACGAGTATGATACATAAATTCCGGTTAGGGCTTTGAGGTTTACGAGTTGGATATGATCCCTTGGGTCTAGGTGTGACCCCTTTGTGTGATAGTAGATTGATATATCTATGTGTGCCTTGTATAGGCTATGTTGTCCTCCAGTTTGGAGTGGACGTTTCTGAGAGTTGTTCGTAGCGAGTTACTTCTGAGATCGAGGTAAGTCCATAGGAATTACTTAGCTACTATCTTTATATTGGATGTATGCTTGAGTGGTGTGTGTGTTATATGCTTCATAGCATGTGTTATTATGGTCACCGACCTATGTTATATTGACCGCCCATTGTAGTGGCCGTGATAACCTTTCCCTTTCATCCCGTAGTGGAGTCTGGGAGGTTCTCTGTAGTCAGGCCAAATATGGTATAAAGAAAGGACCCTCACCACTCCCATAGGGTACACGGGAGGTGTGCTGATACTACTCCAGCTGGCTAGAGCACTCAGAGGCGGGGATTATATTCCTCGTGTCACATATCTTCATATATATCTATTTATACGATTAAGTGTTTCGACTTATTAAAGATAATAAACTGGGTAAATGTTTGATATCATGCTGAAGTGTTTATTATTTCTGATGTGTGTTTGTGCTCTAGTATCTTCTTATATATGTGTATAGTTAGTTAACGGTTTCATACCGTGTTGTAGATCCTTTGCAAGATAGGGAGCTGCAGAGTGATCCGGAGGGGTGATCTGCTGAGGGTTCCGTACACGGGGACGATATCGTGGTTGGGATATTTATGTTGTACGGGTTTATGTTTTGACTTTTGTACTCAACAGTACCTTGTATCACCTTTTTTATATGTATGTATATATATATATCAGTTTTATGTTTTGTTTTAATCTATTGGTGCCTTGTTGTATGATTCAGTGAAGTTGTTGTCAAGCTAGGGTCAGGATCCATTGTGAGATCCTAGCCCAGTAGCACTCCGAGTCCTACGGATTTGGGGTGTTCCAAAGTTGTTATCAGAGGCCAGGTTGACAACAATGGTACTAGTAATCTGCAATAAAGTTCGAATAGATAAATAAACAGAACCCGAAAGGGGTCTGACTTTTCAAAAGGTTTTGGTTTTGAAATGAGTACAAATGTTTTGGGTTATCGTGTACGTGAACCATTGCCCCTCAGAAGATCTCGACAGTATAGATATATATAGATATTCTACTGTGATTGATCTGTTATATATCTATACATATGACATATATATAGCCTTTTAAGTTAGGTTTACGTCTTCTACAAATGGTTCAGACTAGAGCCTTACCTGCAGCAAGACGAGGTAGAGGTAGACCCCCTCTAGGTAGAGGACGGGGTAGGACTCCTGCTGACGGTTCACATGCGGGAGAGATACATGAGGAGGTTGCTGAGAGCGTCGTTCCTGAGACTGGGTACGGGGCAGCTGAGGGACAGGGGGCACAGAGAGCCCAGTCTGGCAAGTCGGATCGTGTCTCCATGGGGAGATCAGAGTTCCGAGCATATATCAAACGTGTTGAGGAGGTTGCCAGAGCCGGTAGACGTGCCCCAGATTTACAGGCACAGGAGGGACCATCTAAGAGGTCCCACACCATTACTCAGGTACCAGCTGTACAGGTACCTGCTGCTGAGATTGCCAGAGCACCAGAGGAGCATAGAGGGCCTATACCAGATACCTGGTTGAAGGCATTCCATCAGATGGGTGTATCCCTTTTCACTAGGAAGGTGGGGCTAGAGGTTGAGCTCTGGATCGGGCATGTAGACTTAGCCTTGGAGTCTATTCGCTGTCCAGCTGACATGCAGATCGAGTTGGTGCAGACTCTGTTCAGAGAGCTGACACAACACTGGTGGAGATCAGTACGGGATCAGGTCACCAGTTATGATCAGATGAGGACCTTGATTAGAGAGCGTTTCTGCCCTGCCCCACTGAGGAAGGAGAAACTGCGAGATTTTATTGAGGCTGGATTTGATAATGTGCCAGTCTCAAAGGCCATCAAGAGGTTCCAGGAGGAGCTGGCTTTACTGGGTCCAGCTACACCTCCTGTTGATCGGCATGTTTATCTTTTCTCTAGACGATTGGGGGATGGTACCCTAGCCTATATGGCAGGTTTCCACTGTGAGTGCTTGATTGATTATCAGGACAGAGCTGCAGATTATGAGAGAGAGAGAGTTGGAAAGAGGAGAGCTTCTTAGGCCGGAAGGTCTGAGAAGAGACAGCGTACTGGGCAGACCAGTGGTACTACTGGAGCTGCTCGTGTTGGGGGTAGTTAGAGACGTCAAGGTCGTTCTGTATCTGCACCAGCTACAGAGAAGGGACGACAATGTTTTAACTGTGGAGATCCAGGGCATCTGAAGCCCGAGTGTGCGAGGCCATTAGTGATGTGTTTTACCTGTGGTAGACAGGGTTATAGAGCCGTTTACTGCCGCCAGGGCGGAGCTGCATCTCAGCAGGGTTCTTCTCCTGCCAGTGTAGCGGGAGGTGGGCAGAGGCCACCTCAGCAACAACAACAGATACAGGGACAACAGAGAGTCCTAGATCGCCCTACGACTCTAGGATCTGCTCCTGGGCCGAGTAGAGGCAGAGGCCGTGGTGAGGGCACCACTGATACCAGAGGCCCACAGGGTCGTGTTTTTGAGCTGAGGAGTCCAGAGGAGCCAGCTGCACCTACTGCTACAGGTACCATTCTGATTCATGGTTTTACCTGTTAGAGTTTTATTTGATACTGGTGCTACGCACTCTTTTATTTCTGATGCCTGTGTAGAGCGTCTTGGGTTAGATACAATTGAGGGGATGCCCTTTATTATAGGGTTACCCGATGGTGGTAGGGTCAGAGGTACCCATGAGATTCACGGTTGTCCCATTTCTGTAGGGACCCGTGTGTTACTAGTTGACTTCTTTGTCATGCCATTAGAGCATGAAAAAGTCATTCTAGATATGGATTGGATGGCTAGACATTCTACAGTCCTAGATGTAGGTAGGAGGATTGTTACCCTCTCTACCGAGTTAGGCCAGATAGAGGTTTTCCGAGATTGGGACCTTGGAAAGGTAGGCACAGTTATCAGCGCTCTACGGACAGCTAGACTGATTGCACAGGGTTGCGAGGCCTTCTGGTGTTATGCCATGAAGGAGGGGGAGAGTCCAGCGTTAGAGGATATCCCAGTTGTTTGTGAGTTTACTGATGTTTTTGCTGAGCCGTCCAGTTTGCCGCCTCAGAGGAGTGTGGACCGTCGTGACTTTGTCGACCGTCGTCGCCCTCGCTCTTGTTGGTCGGATCTGAGTCGTTGGCCTCCCGGTCTGGCAGTCTTCATCGCCTTGGCCTCGTCGTCGTCGTCTCCCTCCCAACCAGCCTCGTCGTCGTCTCCCTCCCAGCCAGCCTCGACGCCATCATCTCCCAACCGGCCTCGTCGTCATCATCTCCCTCCTAGTCGCCTTCTCAATTCACAATCGCCTCCTTGCTTCTCTGTGGTTGTCGGCTATTGATTAAGAATGAAATAAAACACGCTCTTTTAAACCCTAACCCTAATACCCTATGGTTGGTTCGGTTTTTATTATTTATTTCGGTTTGAACCGAAAACCGAACCTCAACCGAACCGAAAACTGAAAATAGCTAAACAGATTACCGAACCGATATATACGGTTTTCGGTTCGGTTTAAACCGAAAATAGCGGTTTCGGTTCGGTTCAAGTGAACCGACCGACTTTTGCTCAGCCCTATTCATGGCATAACACTAGAAGGCCTCACAACCCTGTGCAATCAATCTCGCTGCCCGTATCGCGTTGATAACCATGCCTGACTTTCCAAGGTCCCAACCTCGGAAAACCTCTATCTGACCTAACTCGGTAGAGAGGGTTACAGTCCTCCTACCTACATCTAATACCGCCTGATGTCTATCCATCCAATCCATACCTAAAATGACTTCTTCATGCTCTAATGGCATGACAAAGAAGTCAACAAGTAACACACGAGTCCCTACAAAAATGGGACAATCATGGATCTCACAGGTACCTCTGATCCTACTACCATCGGGTAACCCTATACATAAGGGTATCCCCTCAGTCGTATCTAGACTCAGACGCTCAACACATGCATCAGATATAAAAGAATGCGTAGCACCGGTATCAAATAAAACTCTAACATGTAAACCATGAATCAGAATGGTACTTGTAGTAGTCGGTGCAGCTGGCTCCTCTACACTACTCAACTCAAAAACTCTACCCTAAGCTCCTCTGGTGTCCGTGGTACTCCCACCACGACCTCTACCTCTACTCGGCCCAGGAGCAGATCCCTGAGTCGTAGGACGATCTGGGACTCTCTGTTGTCCTTGTGTCTGTTGCTGCTGAGGTGGTCTCTGTCCAGCCCCTGCTGCACTAGCAGGAGAAGAACCATGTTGTGATGAAGCTCCACCCTGTCTACAGAAGACAACTCTATGACCCGGTCACCACAAGTGTAACAAGTCACTGTCTGCCTCGTACACTCTGGTCGTATATGTCCATAACCACCACAGTTGAAGCACTGACGTCCCTTATCTGTAACCGGTGTAGATGAGGGAAACTCTAGGGCTCTGATCTCGCCCTGCACTAGCAGCTCCACCAACACCACTGGTCTGCCCAATCCGCTGTCTCTTCTCAGACCCTCCGGTCTGAGAAGCTTTCCTCTGTCCAGCCCGCTCCCTCTCATAATCAGAAGCTTTGTCCTGATAGTCCTTCAGGGACTCACAATGAAATCCCTCCATATAAGTCCGGGTAGTATCCCTCAGTTGTCGGGAGAAAAGATACACATGTTGATCTGCAGGGGGTGCAGTTGGACCCAACAAAGCCAGCTCCTCCTGGAATCTCCTGATAGCCTCAGAGACTAGTACATCCTCGAAGCCAACCTCAACAACATCTCGAAGTTTCTCCCTCCTCAGTGACGCAGGGCAGAAACGCTCTCTAATCATGCTCCTCATCTAGTCATAACTGGTAACTTGACCCCGTACAGATCTCCACCAGTGCTGTGCCAAATCTCTGAATAGAGTTTGCACCAACTCTATATGTATGTCTGCTGTACATCTAATAGACTCAAGAGGTGAGTCTACATGTCCGATCCATAGCTCTACCTCTAACCTTACCTTCCTAGAGAAAGGGGGTACTCCCATCTGATGGAATGCCTTCAACCAAGTATCTGGTCAAGGCTCTCTATGCTCCTCTGGAACCTGAGGAATCTCAATAGCACGTGCCGGTACAACTAGCACCTGAGTAACTCCATGGGATCTCCCAGATGATCCCTCCCGTGCTGGTAGATCAGGGGCACGTCTACCTGCTCTGGCAGCCTCCTCTACTCGTCTAACATACGCACGGAACTCTGATCCCCTCATGGAGATATGATCCGAGTCATCTGACTGGACTCTCTATGATCTTTGTCCCTCAGCCCTACCGTTCCCTGTCTCAGGAACGACACTCTTAGCAACATCTTCCTGAATCTCCTCCGTTGCACGTGGATCAACAGCGGGGATCCGACCCCGTCCTCTACCTACTGGAGAAAGAGGAGGTCCACCCCTACCTCGTCCAACTGTAGATAAGGCTCTAGTCCGAACCATCTGCAGAGTATAAACCTAACTTAGAAGGCTATATATATGCCATATGTATATATATATATAACGTCAATCACAACATAATATCTATATATATCTATATTGTCGAGGTCTTCAGAGGGGTGATGGCTTCTCATACACGCTATCCCAAAACATTTGTACTCATTTCAAAACCAAAACCTTTTGAAAAGTCAGACCCCTTTCGGGTTCTGTTTATTTATTTATTCGACCTTTATTGCAGATTGCAAGTGCCATTGTTGTCAACCTAAGGCTTTGATACCAACTTTGTAACAACCCAAATCCTTAGGACTCGGAGCGCTACTGGGCTAGGATCTCACAATGGATCCTGACCCTAGCCTGACAACAAGTTCACTGGATCTTACAACAAGGCACAAATAGATTGAAACCAAAACATCAAACTATATATATATATATATATCAAAAGGTTTACAGCAGAACCGCTGAGTACAAACCAAAACATATAACTGTACATACAAAATCCCCATAACCCTCGCATGAACCTAGTGTACAGAGCCCTCAGCGGATCACACCATCTGAATCACTCTGCAGTTCTCCTAACCTACAAAGGATCTATAACACGGTATAAAATCGTTAGCTAACCATACATATATAAGATAATACATAAGCACAAACACACATCAGAGAATAATAACCACACCATCATGCTATCACACATTTACCCGGTTAATTATCTTTATAAAGTCCAACACTCAAATCGTATATATGTATATGAATATATGTGACACGAGGAATATATAATCCTCGCCTCTCGGTGCTACTGTCAGCTGTAGTGGTAATTTGGTAACACTTTCCCGTATACCTTATGGGAGTGGTAGGTGTCCGCCCCACTTCCAGGTCTGGCCTGTCCGCAGAGAACCTCCCAAACTCCCAGCGGGATGTAAGGGCAAGTTGTCACGGCCCTACAATGGGCAATCACTAAACCATAGATCGGTAATAATCAATCACCACATGCTATCAAGCTTATATCAAACACCACTCAAGCATACATCCAATATAGGGATGGTAGCTAAGTAAGTCCTATGGACTTACCTCAACCTCGAAGTAATCTCAACCACGATCAACTCCAAATCTGGAGGACAACACTACCTAATAACAAGGCATAAAAAGATATCAATCTCTTATCAATCAAAGGGATCACACCTAGACCCAAGGGATCCATATGGATCATATCCAACTTATAAACCTCGATAATCTACTAAATCTCAAAGCCATAACCGGCATATAGATATATCATACTCATCATCATTCTAACCTCATACTCATACCTAGCATGCTACTAGCTCGCTCATATTAGGAAAGGAAAGGATCAATACTACTCTAAGTAGATCCTGTACAAGACGCATCTGCGGAACGGAAAGACGCAGGGGCGGAAAGGCAGCAGGCGCAGGAGCGAAAACACGCGGGCGCAGGCGCTGGGACCGTGGCCGCAGGGGCGGCGGCACTGAGGCGCGGGTGCGGTGACAAGTTCCCGCAGGGGCGGCGGCTCACAGGCGCGGGGGCGGCGACAGTGCAGAGCGTAATCTCCTTACTTTTCTTCCACTCTTCACGTGATCAATTCACGTCTTCATCATTCCATGGCCACATCCATATATATATATATATATATACATACATACATACAAACATCAATATGCATCCAATCACATCTAATCCTAAGCTAGGGAAGAGGAATCAAGGAAGAAAGAAAGAAAGAAGAGGAAGACTTACCACAATTGCGGTCCTAGGCAGCAAGTAAGGATCAACAACACACTCTCAGCTGACTCTCAAGCTCAGCAACACATCCACACATCCTCATCATCATCAAACTCATAATTTCTCTTTCAAACTCAAGAAGAATTCAAGACAAGCTCAAAGGAAGGAAAGGAGGCAAGAAGATCGTGGTAGTAGCTGGGAAGAAATGAAAGAAACCCTTGATCCTAAGGTAAGAAGAGATTAAGGAAGAGAAGGTAAAGCACGGTCCAACCGGTCAACAAAGCCGGCTGTAGCCGCAGGAAACCGCAGGGGCGGGTTCCTTGGCCGCAGGTGCGGAATACTGGATGAGACGCAGGGCGTCACCACGGACCCGTGGAGGCGGCTACATCCTAGCTCGGTTCCTAAAGACTAAGGCTCTTACAACAATGGTGAAGCAAATTGACAAAAGTTGGAGTGTCTTAACATGAGGGTGACAAGTGGTCTTATTAACTTATGTTTTTGCGTTATATAGTATATGAAAAAGAACGGAGTAGACTGGTCCAGGTTTTTTTTTATACCAATCAAATTACCTAGAATATTGGGTTAAAATACCTTTTAGCATTATTATTTTATCATGGTAAATGTTCCCAACCGGCAAGGGAAAAAAGAGAAGCTTTTTTAAGTATATTTAATCTTTTTTAAGACATTAAATGTATGACCGTGATAAAATGTTGTGTTTGTACTAGTGAGAATAAGCCAAGACATTCTTACAAAACCTCTTTCTTTATTAATTAGAATAAAACGAGACCAATCTAGCCGATAAAGAAAGGAGTCGGCTGAAGCGAGTTGTTTAAGTGGATGTGTTGACGGCTTGAAGCAAATGACAAAAGGGGTTTTAGATATAATGAATAAGTAGGGAATAAACCAGTCTCTCAGTATTTTTTATTGCAATCAAATTACCCGGGTATTAGGTTAAGACACATATAGCGTTAGTTTTTTTTTAATCACAGAAAATGTTTTCAACCAGAAAAAAAAGTTATAAGATTTTTTCTGATGAAAATGTACATCCATATTTTCATTTAGATTTGTCAAAAATTAACTCGACTTGTGAACCCGACTCTTGAATCCGACCCGATGAACCCGAACTGATCTCGAAAGTTTTGAAAAAGAGAATTTTCGGAACCGATCCACTTAAAACCGATTTAACCCGGAGGAATTTATGACCCAAATTAATTTGCCCCAAATGACCCGATTACCTGAATAACCCGACCCGATAGCCCGAAGTAACCCGACCTGAATGAACCGATAGCCTGAACTAACACGACCCGAAATAACCCGACCCGAATGACCCGATTATTTTTAAAATTAATATGATTATTAAAAAATTTTGTAAGAATATACTTTTTGAAAAGACTTTAAATTAAAAAAAATATTTAAATAAAAATTATATAAGTCTATAATAATATAATCCATACAATAAATTTATCCTATAACTTTATAGTGACATAAATACATAAGCCATATTATAATTTGTAGAATGGAATTTTTATACAAAAGTTTTTTATCTAATATATAATCCATAAGTCCATAATATAAGTTTGTAGTTTTTACTATCGTCATTTTTACTTTAAGTCTATAATGATATTGTTCATACTATAAGTATAATGAATCAGTCAGATATCCAGATCCAAAGTCATTTTCAATTATACGGATTGGACTAAAATCATTCCGATCAAACATATCACCCATATATCGCGCATAATCATACGATCCGACTAAAATCGTTTTTAAATTCCATATTTTAGAATTTGGATGAAATAGATCAATGAAATATTCACGAATAATTATCCGATTAAGAAAAAGATGATAAATTTTATTTTTGATTTTAGAGAAATTCCGGATGGTGCCCCTATGGTTTGGGGTATTCCGGATTTTTTCCAGAGATTTTTTTTAGTTCGGATGGTACCCTTGTTTCATATTTTCCGGAAAATGCCCAATTTCATTTAAATTGTAGAGGGATGTCAACTTAAATTAATTTTTAAAAAAAACTTATGTGCAAAATATTTAGCCTCTTTTATCTTCTTTTTTAAAAAGTTCTTCTCATTTTAAAAAAAAATGATTTTAGTTGACATCCCTCTACAATTTAAATGGAATTGGGCATTGTCCGGAAAATATTAAAACACAAGGGCACCATCCGAACTAAAAAAAACCTCTGCACAAAATCCGGAAAACCCCAAACCACAGGGGTACCATCCGGAATATCCCTTGATTTTATAACAATCAAATATCCACGGATCAATCAAATATGTGGATAATTATCCAATCCGACTAAAGTCGATTTTAGATATTTAGATCAAAAGGATTAGTCGGATATCTAGATCCGGTTAAAGTCATTTTCAATCAAACTGATCGAGCAAAAATAGTTCTAATCAAACATATCGCCCAAATATTCACTGGATGATTATCCGATCCGATAAAATTCGTTTTTAGATACCATATTTTAGAATATGGATCAAACGGATCGATCGAATTCAACGGATTATCATCTGATTCGGAAAAAGATGATAGATTTTGTTTACATTTTATAATAAACAAAATAGGAAAAACATATATGGATCAAATGGATCGGTCATATTAGATATTTGATCAAACGGGTCAGTCGGATATCAAGATCCGGTTAAATTCATTTTCAATCAAACAGATTGGGCTAAAACCATTTCGATCAAATATAAATGTGGACAATTATCCGATCTGACTAAAGTCGTTTTTAAGATACCATATTTTAAAATATGGAACAGATGGATCAACCGAATATCCACAAATTATTATCCGATTTGACAAAAGTTGATAAATTTTATTTTACATTTTATAACAAACAAAATAGAAAAAACATATATGGATCAAATGAATCGGTCATATTTGATATTTTGATCAAACGAATCTTAATTGTATTATTGTTATTCTTATTTATTACGCTTGTCTTTGATCTACTATTACATATTTTTCAAATAAAGTACACACCACCAAAAGTCTAAAACAACACAACTTTTATTTTATCTTTTATCAAATTAATATCTCGTATAAATTTTAGAGTAAATTACACAAACCACAACATAAATTGACCTGAATCAAGATGTTAGGCAATCCAATCCGGTGTCGATCCAACCCGAACATAAATTGGCCCGAATCAAGATGTTAGACAACCCGATCCAGTTTTGACCCAACCCAAACATAAAAGACCCAAATCCAACCCGAGTGACCCGTCCCGATTGGCACATCCACCAAAGCCATTATAAACTGAAGTAACCCAACCCGAATGACCCGAGAACCGAACTAAACCGACCTATTAAGAAATTATAATTCAAGAACCGAGGATATCCGATAACTTGTATTAACCCGAACAATTAATACCCGACCCAAACCATCCCGACCCGAAACAAACCGACAAAAAGGAGAGATTGTTTTGACCTGATACGTTTCAACCTGAGCTTGTTATGACCAACCCGTGTAACGCCCGGAATTTTTATTAATTTTATTCCGGACATAGAGCACTTTATAGTTATTCCGTAATCCCGAGGTGCCGAGAGCCGGGATTTATTCCTAAGAAAAATCCCGAGCCGACTCATCGTTTTCCCTCTTTTTCCACGTTCCGACCCTTCGTTCTGGGTCGAAGTGACAAGGGGTCATTTCTGACCCCTCATTCCGGGGTGATGTGACATGACAACTGTTGTCCCCTCTCCCTTGACAGCCCTTGTTCCCTCCCTCTCTCTCTCCTCTCTTTCTCTTTCACGTGATTTCCTTCCCTCACTCTTCCTCTCTTTGCTCTCTTGGCTTCCTTTCTCTTCTTCCATTTTTGTGTGAAGATCTTGTTGTTGGACAGCTTGAGGAGGCTCCAAATCTGTTGGTAAGCTTCTCCCTCTTCCTTTCTTCTCCTTCATTGATAATTCATCCCTTTCTTCTTCCCTCCTTCATCCATAGCCATGGATGAAGCTTTTGGGAGGTTTTTACTCAACTCTTTGCATGGCTGCGTTCTTAGCTCGTTTAGGTCAAGGAGAGGTGCATAAGACCCGTGGTGGGTGTTTGGAGAAGATCCAGCAAGAGAAGAAGGACTTTGGAGCAAAAGATCCAAAGTCGAAGATGAAGAAGACGACGTTCTGTGCAGAACCCGCGGGGGCGGCTTAGCACAGCTGCGGGAGCGGACGGGCGCGGGAGCGGCAGCGGACGGCCGCGGGTGCGGCGTGACACGGGCGCGGGCACGGCTCAACACGGCCGCGGGTGCGGCTCGGCACAGGCGCGGGCGCGGCTCAGCAACACCGCGGAGGCGGCTCTTGGCAGGCGACGCAGTCCACCGAGGCTGCGGCTCCTAGCTCCGCGGGGGCGGCTCCTGTGTCTGCAGGGGGCGCCAACTTGACTCCGTGGCTGCGGTTTCTGCAACAGTAGTTTGAGAATACCACTTAGTGGTTGTGAACCTAGGAGCCCTTAAGGCTCGATGGAATTGTTGGATATGGGCATGTGAGCATGATGGATCTTCTAGGCTAGCTTGTGCCTACTTTGTTGAGGATTAATATGTTATGGAAATATGAACTGTTGTGGGTTGTTTCATGTGTGGAGAGTGTGTGGTGAGTACTTGGGACCTAGGATGCATTCCTAGTTTGAGGGTTAGGTGATCTTGCATAGATCACTAAGAGTGAAGTCTAAGACTTCTTGAGAGTGAGTATGTATTGATATGCATATCTCTTGTGAGCAGGTTGTGGGCTTCCTCCTTAACGGAAGCAAGAGTGTGGTGACTTGGGTTTGGTGACGAGGTAAGTCTCCAGACTTACTTAGCTCGTATTTTATGTATTAGCATTGATGTGTGTTTGGTGGTGCGTGTTATGTCTTGTTATAACTATTAAACCGGTAAATAGGACCACCGATCTTATGTATATTTTGGCCCAAGTGTATGATAACGGGCGGTGACATTCTGCCTAGCCCTGCGTCGGACTAGGAGGATCTTGGCGACTAGCCCAATGGGTCAGATGGTCGGGTGCATTCGTACCATTCTTTGCCGGTAAGTAGGGACCGAGGCGAGACCACGGTGGTCTCATGTCACAAACCTAAGTTGAATTAGATCGGGATACGACTTAATAATAAAAAGATAATTAACCGGACTTGTGTGTTTTATGTTATGTGCTATGTATGTGGTTGTGCCTTCACCGCTTTTCTAATGCTTAGAATATTAGCTAACGGTTTTAAACCGTGGTTGTAGATGACTTGCAGGTTAGGGACGCCTCCGAGTGAGGTGGAGGAGTGGACAGCTGGGGTCTCCGTACATTTTAGGACGGGGACGTTTTTGGGATATGTCTTTGTATTGTGGTTTATGTAGTACGGTTCGGTTTTCTTATCGGAGTTGTGATGTTTTGAGGACTCAGCTGAGTTTCCACTTTGTAGTCTTTACTTTCGGGCTTTCGCATACATTAAAAACGTTTTAAGTTTTCGCCTTTATTTGCGCCTTGTTGGAAGGTCCGGTGAAATTGTTGTCAAGCTAATTTAGCGACATCGATATGACCGGCGGGTTAGCCCCGATATCTTCCGTGTTTGTTCTGTGTGATTATGTGATTTTATATGATTTATGAGTACCTTGCGAGGTCTTGATGTGATGCGATCTGTAGACTTGGATTATAGCCGATAGTGTACGCTTTATGAGTTTCACGGGGTTACGAGCCGGGTTGGTTGGAGAGTGTTGGTTTAGCAAGTTTCGGGACGAAACTTTTTTTTAGGGGGATTAGTTGTAACGCCCGGAATTTTTATTAATTTTATTCCGAACTTAGAGCACTTTATAGTTATTCCGTAATCCCGAGGTGCCGAGAGCCGGGATTTATTCCTAAGAAAAATCCCGAGCCGACTCGTCGTTTTTCCTCTTTTTCCGCCTTCCGACCCTTCGTTCCGGGTCGAAGTGACAAGGGGTCATTTCCGACCCCACGTTCCGGGGTGATGTGACATGACAGTTGTTGTCCCCTATCCCTTGACATCCCTTGTTCCCTCCCTCTCTCTCTCCTCTCTTTCTCTTTCACGTGATTTCCTTCACTCACTCTTCCTCTCTTTGCTCACTTGGCTTCCTTTCTCTTCTTCCATTTTTGTGTGAAGATCTTGTTGCTGGACAGCTTGAGGAGGCTCCAAATCTGTTGGTAAGCTTCTCCCTCTTCCTTCCTTCTCCTTCATTGCTGATTCATCCCTATCTTCTTCCCTCCTTCATCCATAGACATGGATGAAGCTTTTGGGAGGTTTTTACTCAACTCTTTGCATGGCTGCGTTCTTAGCTCGTTTAGGTCAAGGAGAGGTGCCTAAGACCCGTGGTGGGTGTTTGGAGAAGATCCAGCAAGAGAAGAAGGACTTCGGAACAAAAGATCCAAAGTCGAAGACGACGTTCTGCGCAGAACCCGCGGGGGCGGCTCAGCACAGCCGCGGGAGCGGACGGGTGCGGGAGCGGCAGCGGACGGCCGCGGGTGCGGCGTGACACGGGCGCGGAAACGGCGGCGGACGGCCGCGGGTGCGGCGTGACACGGGCGCGGGAGCGGCGGCGGACGGCCGCGGGTGCGGCTCGACACGGGCGCGGGCGCGGCTCGGCACAGGCGCGGGCGCGGCTCGGAAACATTGCGGGGGCGGCTCCTGGCAGGTGACGTAGTCCACCGCGGGTGTGGCTCCTGTGTCCGCAGGGGGCGCCAACTTAACTCCGCGGCTGCGGTTTCGGCAACAATAGGTCCCTCCTCTCCTTCACTCTTCGTTCCTTCCTTAGATTTGTGTTGAATCATGTAGTAGCATGCTTAGGATGGCCTAGAGTAGTTTGAAAATGCCACTTAGTGGTTGTGAACCTAGGAGCCCTTAAGGCTCGATGGAACTGTTGGATATGGGCATGTGAGCATGATGGATCTTCTAGGCTAGCTTGTGCCTCCTTGGTTGAGGATTAATATTTTGTGGAATTATGAACTGTTGTGGGTTGTTTCATGTGTGGAGAGTGTGTGGTGAGTATTTGGGACCTAGGATGCATTCCTAGTTTGAGGGTTAGGTGATCTTGCATAGATCACTAAGAGTGAAGTCTAAGACTTCTTGAGAGTGAGTATGTATTGATCTGCATATCTCTTGTGAGCAGGTTGTGGGCTTCCTCCTTAAGGAAGCAAGAGTGTGGTGACTTGGGTTTGGTGACGAGGTAACTCTCCGGACTTACTTAGCTCGTATTTTATTAGCATTGATGTGTGTTTGGTGGTCTGTGTTATGTCTTGTTATAACTATTAAACCGGTAAATAGGACCACCGACCTTATGTATATTTTGGCCCAAGTGTATGATAACGGGTGGTGACATTCTGCCTAGCCCTGCGTCGGACTAGGAGGATCTCGGCGACTAGCCCGGTGGGTCAGATGGTCGGGTGCATCCGTACCATTCTTTGTCGGTAAGTAGGGACCGAGGCGAGAACACAGTGGTGTCGTGTCACAAACCTAAGTTGAATTAGAACGGGATACGACTTAATAATAAAAAGATAATTAACCGGACTTGTGTGTTTTATGTTATGTGCTATGTATGTGGTTGTGCCTTCACCGCTTTTCTAATGCTTAGAATATTAGCTAACGGTTTTAAACCGTGGTTGTAGATGACTTGCATGTTAGCGACGCCGCCGAGTGAGGTGGAGGAGTGGACAGCCGGGGTCTCCGTACATTTTAGGACGGGGACGTTTTTGGGATATGTCTTTGTATTGTGGTTTATGTAGTACGGTTCGGTTTTCTTATCGGAGTTGTGATGTTTTGAGGACTCAGCTGAGTTTCCACTTTGTAGTCTTTACTTTCGGGCTTTCACATACATTAAAAACGTTTTAAGTTTTCGCCTTTATTTGCGCCTTGTTGGAAGGTCCGGTGAAATTGTTGTCAAGCTATGGGTCGGGACCCATTGTGAGGTCTCGCCCGTAGCATCCCGAGTCCCGCGAATTTGGAGTGTTACAAAAGTGGTATCAGAGCCCTAGGTTGACAACAATGGCACTCGCAATCTTTTTAAAGGCCGAATGAGGGATAAAACAGGACCCACACGGGTTCTGACTTTTCGTTTTCAAAATCATATGCATGAGTCGGGTTTGGGTTAGAATGTACGGGATCACCACTCCTTCCGCAAACCTCGGCGACATAGATATCTGGATTAGAAGTATGTACTTATATTATAACATAGTTATATATATATATATATATATGTATGACCTTAGTATGTTTTGGGCTTGTATGTTTTGGATGTCCTTTATGATTATGTTTAACTTATGCTTTTAGAAGTATTATCATACGAGATCATAATAGCACCTATGTATTTATACATAAGTAAACTCCATATACTATTAGATAGCACGTACGAGAGTTACCGCTTACGTAGGACCCGCCAGAGGTAGACCCCCTCTTTCCCCTACCGTCCCGAGACGGGGACGAGTAGGAAGACCTCCAGGCGCGAGAGGTCGGGGACGTATCCCAATTGCGGACCCGCCAGTTGTGGATCCACCAGCAGTTCAGATTCCCGTTGAGGACGTCGCCGAGATCATCGATCCCGAGGCTGGGGATAGGACCGTTGGGAGGTTTGGGCGCGAAGTTCTCCATCTGCCAGGACCAGGGGAGCATCCATTGGAGCTACCGTGTTTGAGGACTACGTACGACGAGAACAATGGAGATAACAAACTTAGGTTCTTCAAGGAGGAGATGGGTGCATTCTAAAAAGGTTAAAGGCGGTGTTCCGTCACGAGAAGTGAAGCTTTCCTTAGACGCTCCTAAGCTTTGGAGTCAAGATGAGAACGAGAGTTATGAGAAGAATGGCAAGGTGGGGATTCACGCGGAGTTAACCGGTTTCCGTTATGACGATAAGGCGAAGAAACGACAAAAAGAAGAAGTGTGTAAATGATGATCCTAAGAAGATGAGAGTAACACATGGATGCTAACTAACGTTAGAGATTTTAAGAAGGGTATATTTGTCTCGCATAAGGAAAAGGAAGAGTGGAATGAAGAATGAGTTAGCGGAGTTTAAGGTACCCCGAGAGGGTAGCCTTCATGAGAATGGTAACATGGAACCATAGAAGAATGGTAAGTCATTGACATTGGAGAACGTCATTTATCAACTAATTGGTGACAACCGAGAACGCGCATGTGCGGGTGGTCTATGGATGAGTGTGGGGGAGAGTAACCAGGTTGTGGAATCCTAAAGGAACGCTAACAAGAGCTTAGATTATATCTTAAACTCTTGATTTGAAGTTGTTATGGAGAACACCAGTTTGCGGGAAGAGAGACGGTTATCTCCATTTGTACATCGACTACAATGAGCCGAACAAGAAGTACCCTTACCACGTATATATGATCTACTCGAACGGTTGCAAGGGTCGGTGCTCTCTTCTAAAATCGAGATAAGGGTTGTTTGTCACCAATTGAGAAGTCGAGACTGGGGTAGTGAAAACATCGCATTCTGGACAAACCATGGTCACTCCGAGTTGTAGTGATTCCATATGGGCTTACCAATGCCCGAATAGGACATTCTAGCCTACTCTCGAAGAAGAGTGAAGTTGTATGACCCGTTGTCTCGGGATGATAACCCCTGAAGGACGTGAAAGAAGTTACAAGTTTCTTGGATGTTCCGATCATTACCGGATTTGTGGAGAGATTCCCCAGGTAACACCACCGATGGCTAACCTACTCCGGATGACGATGAAGTATTGAGTGGGAAGGAAATGGAAAATGGAGTTGTTGAGAACTTAGAGGAGATTCATAGGTGCAACTGTTTTGAAATTTCCTCGAGGTACGATCGGTTTTGAAGTGTACAAGTGGTTCTTCAAGACATGGTCTCGATTGAGTATGGAGAGACGATGTAAAAGTTATAGCATACGTGTCCCGTTAGTAGAAGCAGTTTGAAGCAAAGTATTTCCTCTGAAGCAAAGTATTTCCTTCATTACTTAGATCTTGCAACAAGAGTGGAGGAAACGTAACATCAAAGGTTGGTTGGACAAGAACCAAAGCCGACGGTGTAAATTGGAAGTTCGATCTTCTTTGTTAGAGACAAGCAAAGAAGAAACATAATGGAAGTGTTGCAGTGAGGAGGACCCGAGAAGGAAGTTGAGTCTCCGAGAAGGAAGTCTACCAGGTTCGTGTGGTCCGAGCCTGGTCAACACAGCTTCGAGGAGCTGAAGAGGAGGTTGACCTCCGCTCCTGTTTTAGCCAGCCTGAGGGCGTAGAGGCTTTCTGTAGTGTATAGCGACACATCCAAGCTAGGATTGGAGTGCATCTTCAATGCAGAGGGGTAGGGTTATTGCGTACGCTTTTCGACATCTGAAGCCGTGCGAGGAGAATTACCCTACCCATGATCTTGAGCTAGAGGCAGTGTTTCATGCCCTTGAAGATCTGGCGACGTGACTTGTACGGGACTACATGCCAGATCTTCACAGACCATAAGAGTCTGAAGTATATATTCACTCAGCGGGAGTTGAATAACCGCCAGAGGAGATGGTTGGAGCTGATTAAGGATTCTGACTTGGAGATTTTATACCATCCCGGGAAGGCGAACGTAGTCGTCGATGCCTTGAGTAGGAGGACACCACGAGAGGAGGCGATAGCTCGGCTTACGGTTCAGCCTCGGCTGCAGAGGGATTTGGTGGGTTTGGAGTTGGATATCCGGCTCCCGGGTACGGACAATTGTTTGTCCGAGTTGGAGGTACTACCTGACCTGTCCGGAGAGATCCTGCAGAAGTAGGAGAGATGTCCCACTTTGATGAGGATCTGGGACAGGATGTCCCGAGGAGAGGCACCACAGTTTATCATGTGAGCGGACGGGGCTATTGAGTCGCCAGGGACGTATTTGTGTACCGTCGGATCAGGAGCTAAGAGAGCGGATTTTGCATGAGGCCCATTCCACACCTTACTCAGTGCACCCAGGCGCGAGTAAGATGTACCAGGACATTAGGAGATCTTATTGGTGGGGCGGGCTCAAGCCGATGTGGCTAGATATGTGGCCGATGCGCGACCTGCCAGCAGGTCAAGGTCGACCACCAGAGGCCCGGAGGAGAGCTTCATCCACTGCCCGTGCCGCAGTGAAAGTGGGAGGACATATCCATGGACTTCGTGACCGGTCTGAGACCGAGTAGGAGCTTTGACGCGATATGGGTGGTAGTAGACCGGTTGACGAGACCGCACGTTTCATCCCTATACGGGAAACGTGGCCGGTGAGTCGTTTAGCCGAGGAGTTTATCCCATCAGATTGTGAGACTACATGAGGTCCCGAGGACCATCATCTCGGACAAGGACGGGCGTTTTACCTCGAGGTTCTGGAAGCAGGTACACGCCGCCCTAGGTTCGAGTCTCCATCTCACCACCGCATACCATCCTCAGACCGACAGCCAGTCCGAGCGGACTATTTAGACATTGGAGGATATGCTACGAACATGTGTACTAGACTAGGGACAGGTATGGCCAGATCACCTCCCGTTGGTCGAGTTTTCTTATAATAACAGCTGGCACCCGTCGATTGGGATGGCACCTTATAAGGCATTGTATGGACGGAAATGCCGTACTCCCTTATGTTGGGACGAGCCCGGGAGCTCTAGCATTGTAGCACCGGATCAGGTACAGGACGACATGGCGAGAGTCGCTTTGATTCGGGAGAGGATGTTGGCTGCGCAGAGCCGCCAGAGATCGTATGCGGATAGGAGGCGTAGACCTCTCGAGTTCAGGGTAGGAGCTCAGGTGTGGTTGACGGTATCACCGACGCGGGGCGTCAGTTGATTTGGCATTAAGGGGAAGTTAAGCCCCCGATATGTCGGACCATTCGAGATCTTGGAGAGAGTCGATGAGGTGGCATACCGGTTAGCACTACCGCCGCGGTTGGAGGGTATACACCCGGTCTTTCATGTCTCTCAGCTGAGAGAGTACATACATGACCCGAGACACATCATTAGTCACGAGGACCTAGTGGTCGAGCCGAACCACACTTTTGTAGAGCACCCGATAGAGGTCTTAGAGCGAAGTATGAGACGCCTTCGATCGAAGGAGATACCGATTCTGAGGATTCAGTGGTCGAGGCAAGGAGCCGATAAGGCTACATGGGAGACGGAGGATAGTATCCGGAGGAACTATCCTGAGTTTACGCTAATTTAGCGACATCGATATGACCGGCGGGTTAGCCCCGAGATCTTCCGTGTTTGGTCTGTGTGATTATGTGATTTTATATGATTTATGAGTACCTTGCGAGGTCTTGATGTGATGCGATCTGTAGACTTGGATTAGAGCCGATAGTGTACGTTTTATGAGTTTCACGGGGTTACGAGCCGGGTTGGTTGGAGAGTGTTGGTTTAGCAAGTTTCGGGACGAAACATTTTTTTAGGGGATTAGTTGTAACGCCCGGAATTTTTATTAATTTTATTCCGAACTTAGAGCACTTTATAGTTATTCCGTAATCCCGAGGTGCCGAGAGCCGGGATTTATTCCTAAGAAAAATCCCGAGCCGACTCGTCGTTTTTCCCTCTTTTTCCGCCTTCCGACCCTTCGTTCCGGGTCGAAAATGACAAGGGGTCATTTCGACCCCTCGTTCCGGGTGAGGACAAGAGCTGTCCCCTTCCCTTGACAGCCCTTGTTCCCCCTCTCTTCTCTCTCTCTCCTCTCTTTCTCTTTCACGCCTTTCACTCTTCCTCTCTTTGCTCTCTTCTTCCTTTCTCTTCTTCCATTTGTGTGAAGATCTGTTGTTGGACAGCTTTCCAAATCTGTTGGTAAGCTTCTCCCTCTTCCTTCCTTCTTCCTTCCTTTTCCCTTCTTCTTCCCTCCTTCATCCATGGCATGGATGAAGCTTTTGGGAGGTTTTTACTCAACCTTTGCATGTAGGTTCTTAGCTCGTTTAGGTCAAGGAGAGGTGCCTAAGACCCGTGTGGGTGTTTGGAGAAGATCCAGCAAGAGAAGAAGGACTTTGGAGCAAAGATCCAAAGTCGACGAAGAAGACGACGTTCTGCGCAGAACCCCGCGGGGCGGCTCAGCACAGCCGCGGGAGCTGCGGCGTGTGCGGCGTGACACGGGAACTGCGGCTCGGCACGGCCGCGGGTGCGGCTCGGCTTTCTTTGCGGGGGCGGCTCCTGTGTCCGCTGGGGGCGCCAGCTTGACTCCGCGGCTGCGGTTTCGGCAACAGTAGGTCCCTCCTCTCCTTCACTCTTCGTTCCTTCCTTAGATTTGTGTTGAATCATGTAGTAGCATGCTTAGGATGGCCTAGAGTAGTTTGAGAATGCCACTTAGTGGTTGTGAACCTAGGAGCCCTTAAGGCTCAATGGAATTGTTGGATATGGGCATGTGAGCATGATGGATCTTCTAGGCTAGCTTGTGCCTCCTTGGTTGAGGATTAATATGTTATGAATTATGAACTGTTGTGGGCTATTTCATGTGTGGAGAGTGTGTGGTGAGTACTTGGGACCTAGGATGCATTCCTAGTTTGAGGGTTAGGTGATCTTGCATAGATCACTATGAGTGAAGTCTAAGACTTCTTGAGAGTGAGTATGTATTGATATGCATATCTCTTGTGAGCAGGTTGTGGGCTTCCTCCTTAAGGAAGCAAGAGTGTGGTGACTTGGATTTGGTGACGAGGTAAGTCTCCGGACTTACTTAGCTCGTATTTTATGTATTAGCATTGATGTGTGTTTGGTGGTGTGTGTATGTCTTGTTAT